>WYDI02040474.1:0-50240 GCA_009867235.2 Psittacus erithacus
AGAGAGCGGCAAAAGTAACAATTTCTGTAGCAAAAGTAACAGTTTCTTAGGATTACAACCAATTAGAAAAAGACTTTCGGCGCGTGAATAGTAAGCACTAACCAATCTAATAATGCCACAACCAAGCACTAACCAATCATGTAATGTTTTGTAACATGTGATCAGAGCCAAAACTCTATATAAGACTAATTGCACACTTAATAAATTGCCTTCGGCTGAACTTATCACCGAAGTCTGTGCCTCATTTCTCCACATTAATGTTTTAATTTACATAATCAAAAAAAATAATTTGAATAACTCAGTCAAATATTGTTTGTGTCAAAGATGGAATACTTTTGAGTGACTGTTTAGAACTCAAGGAGGAGGAAATCAAGCTTGGCAGGGTTTTGCCCGAGTTGCTTCTGGCACTCATTTCTGGGCTGCTTTCCCTCCTCAAAATGTCCAGTCTAGGAACTAGCCAGGGCATTTTTCAAGCTGGGATGGCAACTTTGGCATGTAGCAGATTGTGGCCCTTCTTCTACTTCTGCTTTGAAACAGTTTTATTAATCAATGAAAATTCTGGAAGTTGTCCAAACACCTGTGAATGCCATTTCTGCGAACAGACAGATTTTCTCAACAAACTCTTTTCTGCCTCTTGTGCTTCAGGTAGGGCTTGATGATTACATTTTTTGTTCCTCTTATGTTGTCTGGAGACTGAGTAGAGATACCCAAGGTACAGTTCCCAAAGAACAGGGTTTAGAGCCAGAAGCTGCACAGCCTTGTACAGAGTTAATTTTTTCATATATGAGGTTATCATGTAATTGGTATTGTGTAATACAGGCATTCCAGCTGACGCAGAGATGTCCTCAGGGGTCTCTGAAGAGTGCTGCACTGGAGACAATGCAGAAACTAAAAGCTCAAAAGCAGTTACATACTTGAGTGTATACTTACCCATAAGCACATGGTGTCCTTGGGAGCTGTCTACATCATCTGATAGAGGATTGCAAATCAGCAGCAGTGCATAAGAGATGACATCGAAGTATGTTAATATACTGTATGTATACCCACTTACCCTTGTCATTTTGATTATTAGGATAATAAAAACGTTTTGTAGGGGTAGATTATTGGCATTGATAGACTCTAAGTAACCTCAACCTTTCCAGGTCACTGCATTTAATATTTGACATATGAAACTATGCTGCGTGAGACATAATAGGTCATATAGGAGATACACAATCAATCTGATGATTACTGCCCTTTCTTATAAATAATTATTCTTCAGCACTCTGGTGACTGCAATTCTGGAAAACAGTGCCCGCAGACAGAAGACCCTTACTTGCACATCTCACACCTCTTAAGCTCGAACACATAGCCAGCTGTCCTGGGTTCAGCAGTAGCAGTCATTTTTCTCCTTCTTTGTAGCTGGTGCAGTGCTGTTGTTCTGACTTTTGGCCTGGGAACAGTGCTGATAGCACCGATGTTTTTAATTGCTGCTCAGTAATGTTTACTCTGACCAAGGACTTCTGAGTCTCATGATTGGCCAGGGAGGAGGGGAAGCCAGGAGGAAGCAGAAACAGGACACCTGACCCAAACTAACCAAAGAGGTGTTCCATAGCACAGCACGTCATGCCCATTATATAAACTGGGGGCAGTTACGCGGAAGGGCTAGATCACTGCTCAGGTGGGCCTGGGTATTGGTCAGCAAGTGGTGAGCAGTTGTATTCTCTTTCCTTGTTATTTCCCTTATCATTATTATTACTGGTGGTAGCAGCAGTGGTTTGTGTTATACCTTAGTTACTGGACTGTTCTTATCTCAACCAGTGGGAGTTACTCTCTTTCGATTCTCCTCCCCATCCCTCCAGGAGCTGGGGGGGAGGAAGTCTGGGAGTGGAGTGAGAAAGGGCTGCATGGCTGAGCTGCCAACTGGGTTTAAACCACAACACCAGTATTGCTAGTTTGCAATTCAATATAATGTAATGTTTTAGAGTGCTGTATTCCAGGTAGTTTGATGAAAAGTTGGTCTTGACATACTAAGATTTTTCTGCTTGTGTTTGAGTAGCTTTGTGATATACTCGTTGTTCACTATTCTATATATGAAAAAAAATCATGGACATTTCTCTATTTGGCCTTGGACAACATGCTTAGAATAAATATTAGCTCTGTGTATTCTTGCAGCTTAGAGCGCACATACTTTATTAAGAGTTAAAGCAGAATCACAAGACGGATGAGGTTGGCAAGAAACTATAGAGGTGATCTAGTCCAGGCCCTCTCTCTCGTTAATGTAGAGTCATCTATGTAAGCACACTCAGGGCTTTGTTCAGTTGGGTTTCGAACATCTCCAAGGATGATGACTCCACAATTTCTCTAGGAAACCCATGCCAGTGTTCTGCCACCTCACAGTAAAGTGAACAGGATACCACAGAGAAGCGTCTGGCTCCATCTTCTTTTGCTATCTGATATTAATCAGATATCTAAACGGACAAGTTCCTGCTGGAGCCTTTTCTTTTCCAGGCTAAACAGCCCTTTCAACTTATCTCACATGAGCAATGCATTGGTCTTTTTATTGTCTTCATGTCCCTCTATTGGACTCTTTCCAGTGTATTCTTTCTTGTACTGGAAAGTTTTGTAATGGCTGAAATGTTTCTGTGTTATAATCAAAATTATAAACCATGCTCATCAAATTTTAGGCAAAGAATTGTGGCTTCAACTATACTTCTCTTGTTTAGAAGGTTCTATGGAAATTGTTAATGCTATTTCTGTGTAACCTATGAAGGTGAATATTCCTGTTATGAAAAGAGATTTATTTTCCTTTTCACATCTTACAATTTATTACACCATTTGAAGATGCAGTTGACCAGTAGCTGTAAATGGTCAACACTTATGTATATATGTATCTGCTTTCAAATACTTTTTGATTAGGTTTTCCTTATTACTTGTCCTTTCCTCCCCGTTAAACAGTACCTTGTTTGAACAGATTTTAGGCCTCTGACAACCAACTGCTAATACATTAGTTAAAACGTCCATGATTTACTGTAATGTGGTATCTTTCCAAGACCCATTTTGAAAGGCAATGCTTCCTGCAGTGTTGTGTGCCCTACTTTCGCACTTTGTTGCAAATTATCCAAGTTACTTTCCACTACTGTACTTCACAAACTGCATTGCGTAGGGTTCATAAAAGTTGAGACTGTCTATGAAATAAACTGCAGTATTTGCATCTTCTGAAATGTCAGTTTTTAAGTGTGTATTTTATCATTTTAATCCCTAAAACATGATATGCTAAGACATAACTAAGATATATTTATGTATATCTAGCCTTTGTCTTGTAAAGAATCTAGAGTCATTAATACCTAATAGTATTTTATTTATTTCCATAAACTCCAACAATATTTAAAATTTCATTCTGTTGATCTACCTCATGTGAAAATATTCTTAAAATATATTTATTCCTGACAATTTTTGGTTTTAAAATACTGAGTGTTAGCTTTTTCTAAATAACAGTCTTCTGTTGAATACATTACCTCTTATATATTGAGTTTTATGTTCTCTTTTACTGGAAAACTGCACAAGTTTTAACAAATACTGGCTAAATATTTCCTGTGGTAGCAAACTGACCACTTTTGAGGTATAACTTAATTTTAACTTTTAAAAGACTTAAAACATACTGGAATTGAAAACTTTAGCAAAAGTTTGGCTGTTCAGCTGACTGACTGAAATATGAAGATAGACTTTTCTGTTATGCTTTGTTTCCAAGTTGACTAATACATTGCTGAGTGCACCCAATAGCGACTCTGGACTTCTATCTTAATTCTGACCTGTATTATCGTCCCTGATAATAATTTGATACTTTGTCATGCAATAGTGAAATAAATTCTGATGTTACGCTTTTTTAAAACAATATAAGGCATAGCTGTGACACAAGTCAGCTGTCTTTCTAAACCCAGTAGATGTTAACCTGCAAATCTTCAGAGCACAGGTGTATAAACTATATAGCTTGTCTAGAGACTCTATATGGTATCATTGCTCAACCTAAATTGTCTTGTTTCATCATGTAGCAAACATTAAACAAAATAAAAGTGCATTCTACTTCATTTTGGACAATTTATAGAAGGAGATTTCAGAGTCTACAGAACCTTGATCACTGTGTACAAAGAAAAAGATGAAAATCAGATGAATAGAAATCAAAACTAACACCAGATTAGCCAGCTGGACAGCGACTTATTTTGCCTTTCAGAAGACTAATGTCTTTTTTCCTGTCTATGAAGCGAGTCCCATTCCTAACAAATGGTAGATTGGAGCAGAAAACAAATATTTACCAGAGCTTTGTTCAAGCCATGTGGCTTAGATGAATTAATTGTCCATTTACACTTCAGAAAAGCTAAATTAGTTTGCCAACATCCCAAATCACAGAACATCTTAAAAGTGAGCAAGCATCAAAACTACTCTACATTGAAACAGTATTAAATGTCTGGGACAGTCCTCTTTTTGTTTGTGAGGAGAGCCTTAACCTTTAAATGGCAGGGAGGTTGGAACTAGATGATCTTAAGGTCCTTTTCAACCCTAGTTATTCTATGATTTTATGATTCTATGAATGTCCTCAGACAAGGTAGATCAATGACTGCTAATGCCTGCACTGAAACTAAGCGTGTGAAAAAAAATCAGAAAGTTTTCTCTTAGAGTACTCTAGAACTTAAACCAGAATGAGGTTGCGCTTGTTATCTGCTCTGGGTTTGAGGAAAACCAGATTTTTTTATGTATTATATTGTTGGCAAGACACTTTCTCTTATATACTTCCATCACTTTTCCAGTTGGATACCCAGTATAGTAACATTATTACTTTCATGTATTCAGGCATAAACATGTTTTAAAGACATAAAATGTTTTAAATGTTTAGTTTGGATGAACAAGTCATTTTTGCCACATATGACAAGAAGATTCATAGGCAGATTGTTTATATCAAGGAGATACTGCTTTCTAAATATAAGGTAGACTTTTTTGTTCTTCCTTAGAAGTGTAAATGGGAAGATTTAAGAGGCATGATAAGTGTATTCAAACTACCTCCTCCTTGTTGGCTTCTTCCACACAATTAATCTGAATCAACCACTAGAGCAGTAGGCTGAACAGGACCAGGGAAGAGGCATGGTTTCTGGTTCATGGTATCAAGAAATTAATGGCCCCTTCCATTCCTTTACCCCAGGAAATGCCCAGATGTGTTTCAGGGGCTGACAGGGGCCAGAAGCCATGCCAGATGGGTAATCTGAATGTTACCCCACTTGTTTGGCAGGTAAGGGATTTTAAATGTGTAGATGTGAACCATGCCAAGTCATTTTGCCTGATGGACGTCGAATGACCTTTTGCCTCTTCAATTTCCTGATGTTAGTATTGTAGACATATTGCCTACTGGTTATAGACAATAAACCTACTTCTTATGCAGTGCTTGTTACAACTGGTTTGCCAGATATATGTAAATAAAAGGCAATGTATAAAACAATGACTTCAATATACTGACATAAATGTGCTTCCTTTCTGCTTCACTGATAAGAAAGAGATAAGCTGACTTCTCTTTGAGCATATTCCAATATACAAAGTATTGATTACTCTGTGGTTTGAATGAATGAATTCAGGAAATATTTTTTTTTTTTTAGTTTTTTTCTAGGTACTAACTTTTTTCAGTTATTTTGCATCTTTCATTTCTCTATCTGTTATGCTGTGAAAAGGGGTTTCTAGATATGTCAGTAGCTATTGTTGCCTACAGAAGAGGGCAGACTTCATGCTATTTCTTATATCGCATGGGTACTTGAATATTATAGAATGAAACAAATCCTTTCCCTCTCTATTATGCAATTTGGTTTATTCAGCACGTTTCCATAGCTGTACAACTAAAACAGCCCTGTGTGACAACTTCAGTACACTGCCCCAGAAGCATTTTGATTCTTAAGGCTATTACCTTGCAATACAGTTGTCCTGGGTTCAGCTGTAACAGTTATTTTTCTCCTTCTTGGTAGCTGGCGCTGCGCTGTGTTTTCAACCTGCATCTGGGAGCAATGCTGGTAACACACCGATGTTTTCAGTTTCTGCAAAATAATGCTTGCTCCGATCAAGGGCTTCTGAGTCTCATGCTCTGCCAGTGAGGAGGGGCACAAGAAGCTGGGAGACAGCAGAGACAGGACACCTGACTCAAGCTAGCCAAAGGGGTATTCCACACCACAGCACTTTATGCCCAGTATATAGACTGGGGGGAGTCATCTGGAAGGTTTAGATCACTGATTGGGTAAGGCTGGGTGTTGGTCGACAAGTGCTGAGCAATTGTATTGTGCATCACTTATGTTTTGCTGTTTTCTTTTCCTTTTCCTCTTTTAGTTTCATATTCTCTTCCCTTGTTACTTCCCTTATTGTTACTATTATTGGTGGTAGCAGCAGTAATTTTGCATGATACCTTAGTTACTGGACTCATGCCAACACATGGGGTTTATATTCGTTTGATTCTCCTCCTCATCCCTCTGGGAGTGGGAGTGAAAGAAGCGGGAGGGATGAGTGAGTCGCTGTGCGGTTCTGAGTTATCCGCTGGGCCCTTCTCAGCATCATGTGCGCATGAAGACATAGTCTTGTTCACGGCTTGGAATCTCCCCTAGCCATGCCTTGAAAATGAGTATCACCTCTTCTGGACTGACTGTTGTTTCTTTCACTGTGGTTTCTTAAAGAAGATGGAAGAAGAATTTTCTGCTTTACAAGGGGACTTAGCCCTTTGAAGACCCACTTCATTTAATGCAGTTTTAAAGTTAATCAACCTCATATGTATGCTTTTGTACTCTAGATAAATTAACTTTGGATAGGTGCTTGCAAGAAATTCCTCCTCATGTGGACTTTAAAAGGAAGTTTAAGAAGCTTATATGCTTAGCAAATTAATAATGGGATTTCAGCAGAAGAAATCAGGAGGGAAGAATCAGGGAGGAAGTATTTCATAGTTGTTACCCAAGAAAAGTAAGATAGCAGCTGTAATGTCCAAAAGTTACCTGATTACAGAACAGATATTTTACTTCCATTGGCAACAGTCTGTCCAGAGGTGTCTACAAAGAAGATGGAATATTTCTATCTAATGGTAATGGTGAAAACCTAATCACCAAAGATACATGGTTTAGAACCTTAAGAAAATTATATTATTTATCTTCAAAAGGATGTTGGGTTTTTTTTTCCTAAATCTACTTTATCTCAGAGCAGTCTAGGTTTCCTCAAAAAAAGACAAACCACATTTTTTATGCTTAAATCAGTAGAAGTCAAGGCGTATTTTGACTTTTCAGTATGTTTACTAGTCTCAATAGTAGGTAACTGTCAAATCTGCGTATATATGTATATATTCAAAATTTCTGGACTAATAATCAATAGTATCATACACGGTCAAGAAATTCACATTCCATGAGATATTGTAACTTCTTTGAAAGAAATAGTACAACTTCGTATTACTCTAATGGAAACTTATAAATGGCTTCTGAACCCTGAGAGAACTTTTTTTAATGTTGAAATTTTGCTATGTTAAGAGATACGCAGGTGGCTGATTGTTGGTGTAAAGGGTTTTGGGCTAGGCCAAAACATTCTGAGATCGGCCAGAACATTTTGGGCTTGAACATCCTGGAATAGACCAGAGCATCCTGGGCTCGACTTTAACAGAGAAGGGAGTGGCCAACCAGAGGGTAACACATAGTGGCCAATCAGAGGGTGGCAATGTTCAAATCCAGCCAATCCTGTTAGTAGTGCAAGAACAAAAGGTGTAGTCTACATAAACCTCGGAACCAACAGGAAGAGAGGTCTCCGACAGTAAAGAAGTTTATGGCATGAAACTCTGCTGGAGTCCATGTCTTTAATCTCCACAACTGTTCAGCTCTTCATAACATCACTTTAAGCCACTTTAACAAAACTAAACACATTATAATGGCATATTGCATGAAAATGAACAGGAAATTGAAGAGGTTATGAAAGAACATTATTAAATATGAAAGTAAGAGGAAATCTTCTGTGTATAAAACAAAAACCCCTCCTAGATTAAAAACTGAGTCATGCTCCACTAATTTTATCAGCTATCTTTCACATGGGAATGAAAAATATGACAAAGCCCAGAAGTACTGATATGTGTCAAATCCTGAGCTAATAAAGAAGTATATTGATTACAAAGACAACTGCTCCCAACTGGAAAAAAATAATAAATTGAGAATTTATAGCCAGCATAGGTTTACTTAAGAGCTTTCTGATTCAATTATTGATAGCATGCCATTAATATGGTTCTCAAAAGTACATCCAGAAGTGAACAATGTGGTCAAGAATGAGGTACGGATCAAAAAATATCACCTGACAGTGAGAATGTTCTTGAAAACATGACATTTTCTCAGGTAAAGGTTATTTTTTTAACAGTTATGCTTACTATAATTCTAAAAGGGTACAGAAAATGCAGATTATCAGTCTTCTACCTAGACATCTAATTTGGAGCTGTATTTCAACATATCTGCTTCTTACTGTCTTATTCAATTATTCATAGTAGAATATAATTTTAGGGGATTATATTTCATTGAAAACTAAGTGCCTAGGAAACAAGATATATCTCAGCATGAAAATGTAGTAAAACCTTTCAAAATCACCTGAAGAACAAAATTGCATTTAAAATGTTGCTGTAAGTGCATGAAAACCCAAATGCTATTGAACTTTATTTCTCTAGTCACTTCTTACCCATTGCAATGGAAATATTTGTATGAAAAATCAGATTTCAGCTTTTTTTAAAAAAAAAAATTGTTATGTGTAGCATTTTATTTTCTCTGAAGAGCTGAAAAGCATTTTTTTCCAAGTTGTATTTGATACTCTTTTCTTTTTCTGAAAGTTTTAGTTCCAAGTTTGTTGTGGTGTTCTTCTTCCCTCCTCCCATAGCAAATTAAGGGTAGATTTCATCATTTAGTTAAATATCTAGCAATGACTTTGCTGTCACCAGGCACAGGGCAGATGTATTTGTGCCACAGAACATAAACTACCCAGGTGTAGGTGTAAAATATCTGCGCTATACATGTCAGGATATACCATTTTCAAATAACAAAAATATTTTATTTAATTAACTGAATCAGTTTTGTTAAGCAAAAGAGATGTTAACTTTTCCTTCATTAATAGTCAAAGCAATGTACAAAAAGTGATATAATCACTAAATAGGACAACTATTTTGACCAGTTTGGTTGCATAGAGTAAGTCATGTCTTGGATGTGAATATGGCGAATTGTAGAAAAAAAGGAGACAGAATAAGTCCTGGATAAGAATTTAAGCATGTGTGATAAAGAGATGGTGGAAAGGATTTGGACAGATTAAGATATAGCAAGAACAAAATCATATATAAGCAATGAAGGGTAGTCAGTTGGGTTTTATACTTATAGGGCTCTCTGAAAAAGAGTATTTTGGGTATATGTGATAACTTAGGAGCTCTGAATATCTTGGTATTGGTTCAGAAGAACAGGGCTGACTTTCCTTTTCATTCTTTCATCTACACTATTCACTCATCCTTGTAATACACAGCTGACTTTGTGGCTAGAGGTTAGTTGCCATTTATCAAAGCTGCTCAAGCACTACTCTCTTGCTGTTTACCATACAAGTGCAGTCTCTTGAGTGAATTACTGGCTTTCTTTTTCTTTGAAGCTATCTATTATCTTATGGTAGTATGCCATGTGAAACTTAAATGGGGAAATCACAAGCTTCCATTCAGCACTACCAAACAACATGCTGTTGTCATCAATGTGACTTTCAGGTTAATTTGTGTTTTCTTACTCTCTGATACATCCCTTTACATGATAGGCCTGCTGCCTTTCTCTTCAGAGGAACTGCAACATTTTTGCTTGAATCTTTGGCTTAGAGTCAGAGACCATCCACTATGATTGCGTGTCACACTACATACATTTAGCTCTAGGCAGAAGGCTTACCCTGTTTCATCTACACCTTTGACCAGTGTCTCAAAGCAAGATTTTTAAATAATAGCATATGTACACTGGCTTTGTTCTAATTTATTCCCTCATCTAATTTTTCCTCTTAATTGACAAACAAAAATAAGCACTTACACTATGTGAACCTGTATTTCTGGTTTAGTTCAGGGAAGTAATGTGGTTTCTATTATTGTCCCTCTTACTGCATGTTGGTCACAAAATTATTTTTTTCAAAATTATTTTTTCTTCTGAAATAAAATCCTTTTTGAGGAAATTAAAATGGAAAGCAAAAATATGATGCTTACTAAATAATTTCCACCCTAAAATGTAGATGTAACAGCCCCAAACAGTGAGTGAGGCCTGAACAGCCCTCGAACACTAGCATGGTGGGAACATGGTGAAACTCCGTGTAATTCAAAACAAAGATCCTGAACCACACAGAATGTAGTTGCAGAGGTCTCATTGTGATCTATTCCAGTCTGCTGATTCACTTTTTCAGCAGTTTACTTGCCAACAATGTCTCTGAGGCTCTATTCTAGCGTTATTCTTCTAGCTCATGGGCTCTTTGATGATACATGTTTGCTTACAAGAGCCTAATGCTGTCAAAGAATGCTTTAGCCCATTGCTAACTCTTTATTCTAGAGCTTTGAGCTTCTCAACAAAGTTTCCTAGTGTTTCATTCAACAGAGCCTGCTAAATAGAATTTCTGTTCTGTGATTTGGAAGATTCATCCAATTTACTTTTAATACCTGTAATTATTGACCTAATATCTTTATCTCTTTGAATACCTAATGTCTTTATCACGTTACTTCAGTTCTCTTTATATTTTAATCAACAGTCTTATTCAAGCACCTATATCATGTAGATAGAGATCTAATTATGAAATTTGATAGCTCTGCATATTCACATATGATAACATATTTCAGTTGGTTTATGATTTGTCAGTAGCAACTTTATACTATTCACTGACACAAACTATTCACCTCTTTTTGTGGTATTTTTCTCCTTTACCAGTGGGAAGTGCCTAAAAATATAATAAACATCTGCAGTAAATATATTTCTCCGAATTACCATATAGCTTTCTATGTGACATTTGGTTCAGATTATTTCATTTTTCTGATATTTTGTTCCTTTTTTGTGGGTAGTTAAAGTCTGTGAGCAGTGGCAGGGATAAGCAATAGCTTATTTAGCAATATTTATGACAATATTTAGCAATAAGCAGCAGGCCGCAGTAAGCCAAAGGCTAGGGTGGGCTAAGGATGCCTTGAAGAAGTAAAACTGCTGAAGTTATGAAACCAGATAAAGCAAAAACAGGATGCGCAAACACAAGAATGAGGATGTAGCTTAGGGTCAAGGAGTTAAGTGATAGTGCAAGATTCACCGCACAAGCATGGGTGGTCTGTAGGCTTTGCACCAATCAGCAGGTTGTCGCTAACGGCAGTTGAGCAAGAGGCAAGCATGAATCATGTAAAAATAACCCTGTGTAGACACAATAAAGTGGCAAACACTTGATCACATTGATCGACTCCGCGTTGTCCATGACTCCCACATCAACACTTTTTTATTTATTAAATAGCAAAATCCCGGTATGTGACCTTAAAAACTCACCCCTTACTTTACAAAGGAAAGTGACACTGCTTTGGAAATTTGGATAGAGGAAGAAATTCTGGGTTCTGTGGGTTCCTCCTACCTGTTTACTGCATTATGTTAACCAATGCTACTTTTTTATTTTTAAAGAAGGTAGAGTTAGAATACATAATAATTCAGTACCATTTTAAGATCTCAATCATCTATTTCTTCCACTAGAGCTTTTTACAGTTCGCAGTAGTCCTGTCAGCTGTCCTATTTTCTCATTTTGGAATATTCCTTAAGATTCATGATGCAGTTGTGTGTAACCCCATCTGACATGAAACTAATTTTCTTTATATTTGTTTTAGTCTCTGTTACTAGAAGGAAAAACTCTAATCTTTGCTTTCAAAATGCATGGTGACTACATATGATATCTGCAAAGAAGACATTTTTGAGAGGATTGCTGATACAGCTGAGCAAAGATGGAAGATAAGTAACTGTTGGGCACACAGCACAATAACTTTGCAATGTAAACTAAACAGATCCTGTATGTCATTTAGTATTTTTAATTATGTGGGACTTTTCAATATGGGTCTATCTCCTAGGATAAAACTCATAGCAAAATGCGCATAAAATATTGGCAGAAAAAAAGTATTTTCAATACCCTTATGTCTAAATTGTGCAGTTTTATGGACCACATAAACACATGCAAGATCTTTAGAGTTCATAAAACATTATTACAGTGAGCATATATAAATACAAAAATGTGTTTTTCTTCTTGAAGTATATAGCTGAATCTAAAATGGGTACAGAACCAACATTGTATCTCCCTCTTTCCAAGACTACTTCAATGCCAAAACATGAAAAAATGAAAGTGCTTGCAGAATTGCAGAGGTAAATAATCTCAGGTTTAGAAGACAGACATTCTGAGACTAGATTTTTACCTACATGATGTATAACATGTGTTTTGTACTGAATAGAAGAGGCATGTGCCTTTGCGCTCATGTGATCACCCAATTAGCTGAGCACTTGTTTTATTGCTGTTAGGCAACAAAACTTCATGGCGCGTGAAGGTGATGTAGCAGTTTTCAGCCACTAAAAACTGCAGCAAGACAATGCTGAAATGCTAAAGGCCTGTCTTGGTAGTTTAGTGGAGTGAAATCTTGATGGCATGAATCTAAGGGTATGTGTAATATACTGTGAATTGTCAAAAGGGTGTATGGGAACATTGTATACAAAACCTGATACAGTATTTTTTTATGACTATGTTCAACTTGTAAAATCACAATAGTGCAATTTTACCCACCTTCCGTTTGAGAAGGGCCCCTAAAGGGAATTACATACCAAACCATGGCTCGGTATGGGGAGAAAGATTAATTAAGAGCTTAAGAGCAAGCAAAGAAATTAGCTAGCTTAACACAGGGTTCAAGTTCACTCTGAACAGCTTTTATTTAGCAGACACTGCGTCTTTGTCACTTATTTCATAGATGTTTATGTTCAGCAGAGATTTTTGGTTTTACAGCGCATTAATGATAATTCGGCAAAGACTCTTCATATTTGCTCTCATGATATTTAAATCATCTTCAACTTTTCTGTATGCACACTCCATTTTATTCAAAATGTTCTGAACTATATTTCTGTCTGTTACCTGAAAATAACCACTAAGATCATCCTTTACTTGTTGCTTTTTTCCACAGTTGGTTCCATGAGCTGCCAACAAAAATTTATTTGCTTTGTCTCTAACTTAGCTTTTATATTCTTGACCTTAAGATAGCACTTAGAGGTGCCATGCTTGGCCTCATGCTCACCAACAGGGAGGGGTTGATTGGGAACGTGGCTCTCCAAGGCAGCCTTGGCTACAGCGATCATGAGATGGTCAAGTTCTCGATCTTCAGGGCAATGAGGAGGTCATGCAGCAAGCTCACTGCCCTGGACTTCAGGAGCAGACTTTGGCCTCTTCAGGAACCTGCTCAGTAAGGTTCCATGGGATAAAGCCCTAGAGAACAAGGAAGGCCAAGACTGCTGGTTGATATTCAAGAATCACCTACTCCAAGCTCAGAAGTGTTATGTCCTGACCAGAAGGAAATGCATCAGGAGGGCCAGGAGGCCTCCATGGGTGTATAAGGAGGTGCTGAAAAACCTTAAAGGGGAAAAAGAAAAAAAGGTTATAAAAGGAAGAAATGAGGATAGGTGGCCTGGGAAGAGTACAGGGACATTGTCTGGGAAGCTAGGGATCAGGTCAGGAAATCTAAGGCCCAGATAGAATTGAAGCTCTCCAAGGCTCCGAAAGATAGCACGAAGGGATTTTATAGGCAGGTAGCAAGCAAAAGACAGACTAGGGAAAACATGGCCCCTCTCCAGAAGGAAATGAAAGAACTGGCTGCGCTGGATTTAGAGAAAGTTGAGGCTCTCAACGAATCCTCTGTCACAGTCTTTACTGGCAAGTGCTCTGACCATGTGGCCCAAGTCTAGCAAGGCAGACGCAGAGACTGTGAGAATGAAGACCCTATGCCCACTGTAGGAGAGGAACAGGTTTGAGACCATCTTAAGAACCTGAATGTACACAAGTCATGGGACCTGAAGAAATCCATCAGTGGGTCCTGAAGGAGCTAGTGAATGAAGCTGCTAAGCCACTGTCCATCATATTTGAAAAATCAGGTGTCTTGGGTTCAGCAGTAGCAGTCATTTTTCTCCTTCTTAGTAGCTGGTGCAGTGCTGTGTTTTTGACTTTCATCCTGGGAACAACACTGATGATAACACCGATGTTTTTAGTTGTTACTAAGTGATGTTTACTCTGACCAAGGACTTTCTGAGCCTTATGCTCTGTCAGGAAAGAGGGGAAGCTGGGAGGAAGCAGAGACAGGATACCTGATCCAAACTAACCAAAGAGATATTCCATACCACAGCATGTCATGCCCACTATATAAACTGAGGGCAGTTACCCAGAAGCGGAAGATCACTGCTTGTGTCAGGCTGGGTATCTGTTGGCGGGTGGTGAGCGGTTGTATTCTCTTCGCTTGTTCTTTCCCTTATCATTATTATTATTGTTGGTGGCAGCAGTAGCTGTTTTGTGTCATACCTTAGTTACTGGACTGTTCTTATCTCAACCAGGGGGAGTTACATTTTTTCAGTTCTCCTCTGCATCTCTCCGGGAGCTGGGGGGAGGAACTCTGGGGATGGAGTGAGAAAGCAGCTGCATGGTTCTGAGTTACCAGCTCGGCTTAAACCACAACATCATGGCAGTCAGGTGAACTTACTGATAACTGGGGAAAGGGAAATTTAACCCCCATTTTCAAGAAGAGTAATATGGAAGACCCAGGGAATTACAGACCAGTCAGTCTCACCTCTGCACCTGGCAGGATCATGGAGCAGATTCCTCTGGAAAGCATGCTAAGGCACATGAAAAACAACAAGGTGGTTGGTGACAGCCAGCATGGCTTCACAATGGGGAAATCCTACCTGACCAAATTAGTAGCCTTCTATGATGGGACTGCAGAACTGATGGATATGAGCAAAGCAACTGATGTCATCTACATGGACTTGTGCAAAGCATTCAACACTGTCCCACATGACACCATTGTCTCTAAATTGGAAAGACATCAATTTGATGGATGGACCAGTTGATGGATAAAGAATTGGCTGGATGGCCGCACACAAAGAGTTGTGGTCAATGAGTCAGTGACTGACTGAACACAGGTAATGAATGGTGTCCCTCAGGGGTAGGGGTTGGGACCCATCCTTGTCAGCATCTTTGTCAGCAGAAAGGACATTGAAATTGAGAGCACCCTCACAAGTTTGCCAATGACACGAAGCAGTGTGGTTTGGTTGATACGGTGGAGGGAAGGACTGCCATCCAGAGGGACCTTGACGCACTTGAAGGGTGGGCCAATGCCAACTTCATGAAGTTTAACCATGCCAAGTGCAAGGTCCTGCACCTGTGTCAGGGCAATCCCAGGCACAACTACAGGTTGGGAAGAGAAAAGATTCAGAGGAGCAGCCCTGAGCAGAAGGACTTAGGGGTGTTGGTCAATCAGACATTGAACATGAGCTGGCTTCAGTGTGTGCTTGCAGCCCAGAAAGCCAACCATATCCTGGGCTGCATCAAAAGGAGCATGACCAGCAGGTCAAAGGAGGGGATCCTGCCTCTCTGCTCTCGTGAAACCTCACTGGGAGTATTGCGTACTGTTCTGGTATCCTCAGCATAAGAATATGGAGCTCTTCGTGCAAGTCCAGAAGAGGGCCGTGAGGATGATCAGGGATCTGGAGCACCTACTGTTTGAAAATGGGCTGAGAAACTTGGGACTGTTCAGCCTGGAGAAAAGAAGACTGCCTGGAGACCTCATTGCAGTCTACCAGTATCTGAAGGGGGCTTGCAAGTGTGCTGCAGTGGAACTCATTCTCACGGACTATAGTGATAGAATAAGAAGTAATGGGTTTAAGCTTAAACTGAAGAAGTTCAGGTTAGATGTAAGGAGGCAATTCTTTACTGTGAGGGTGGTGAGTCACTGGAACAGGCTGCCCAAGAAGTTGTGAATGCTCCATCCGTGGTAGTATTCAAGGCCAGGTTGGACAGTCTTGGGTGAGATAGTTCAGTGCGTGGTGTCCCTGCCCATTTCAGGGCGATGGGAACTAGAAGATCTTAAGATCCTTTCCAGCTGTAACTATTCTATGATTCTGTGATTCTACTGATGTTAAAGTTCTAATAACATTCTATTTTAGATCTGAAGAAGGCTTGGAAGAAAATAAATTCCAAGTTTTTCCAACTATACTAAATTATTCTAGTAAAACACACTATTTCCACCTACACAGCTTGTCCTCTGTCCCTTGCCTGTCACAGGTACATTAGTATCAACACTTTTCTTTCAGTTTTAAAAGGAGTAACTAAACGTGGTTTTCCTAGACAAAAATGTTTCTGCGAAGAGCTGACTTCACTGAGTGCTCTGAGATTTTCAGATAAATTATCAGAGGCAGACACAGATCAGTTAACACAAAATGTGTTCCTATTCCAATACATATGTAACTCTTAAAAATGAATATGAAAATAATGTGAAGCTAATAATGCATCACTTTTTTGTCTGCATAACTCTAGTGATACAGAAATGAAAAAATCCTCATGTAAGAACACTGTACCATGTGACTAGGCAGTAAATAGAACACATATGCTCCATAGTATGATTTATTTATAAAATGTAATTAGAATGTTCAAGTGATATACTGCAACATAGGCTTTTGACAGTCAGTTTAGCCAAGGACAGTTAAGTTCCTTGATAGCAAAACCCATCTACTTTAAATGTCATGAAATAACAGGGTCAGGCAAAACTGTGTAACTTTTCTTACTTGTTTTTTTTGTAAAAGCATTAAAAACTTCCACCAAATGACTTTACAGACCAGTGAGAGGGGTTCCTGTGAAATGCAGCAATCTACCTATTCTTACTACTGAAAAGCATTTATCTGTTCTCTCTGGTGTTTCACAAAAAAAGCATATTCAGTTCCTGTTTGCATATAGAAAGTACTACATAGAAGAAATGGAAACATAATTCCTGCTTTATATATTTTCACCATAAAAAAATATAAATCAACAAGAAGTGGAGAACAGTTACAAAGTATAATATTTTTGACTTGTTTATAATACAAAAACATAGAAAAGCAAAAGAAAATGTAGCATATAACAAAAAATAATGTGACAAAACTCAGAGATGAGGAATACTTCTTGCTTAATGAAAAATTTGAGTTAGTAATATGCCAATGGATATAATATATTTCTATAGTTTCTTAAAAAGCTAAAATAAAAATACAAAAAGCAAATAAATAAGAACAGTCACATAGTGTAATATACTAAATTCCTTGTTGAATCCTTTAGTAAATTTTCTCATTTATCCAGAAGCCACACCTGTCAAAGGCAATCAGTGCCTTGAAACCTGCTTGCTGAAGCATTGGCAATTCCTAACATTTATGTATAAGCCAGCTAGAAGTAGATGGTCTATTAGTTTTCTTGAACAGGTATCTTGTGACAGAAGCATATAAATTTTGCAAATAATTGCCATCAGGTTAAGTGGAAGGCTTGTTCCATTTATTAAATAAATATGTTGATGCATTTTTCTTCAGTAAGGCACAGTAATTGGATAACATAATAATAAATGTGCAAGTCTATTTCAAACCAGGTCTCCTTTTAACTTAGCTGATACTCCACTAAGAAATTTTCCTGTGTTAGTAGACATGCTATTAAGTTTAGAAAAGTTTTACATTTTTCTGTATATCTATCTAATAAAATCTCACTGCATAATCATCAGATTAACTGTAAGAAAGTAATTTAAGGTCTGCAATACAAAATTATCATAGTCTAATTACCGCATAATTAAGACTATGCCTTTTCCCACTAATGTAGTAGTGTGGGGTACATAAGACTGCAGTTTATGTAATCAGTAAAATTTTTTTAGAATCTAATTCTTTGAACATGCGTAATCCCTGCCATCAGCTGTGTGCTATATTTGGAGAATGCATTTACAGGAATAACCATGAAAATATTCCCTGCATATATGCCAGGAAAGGAAATAGCATATTGGTGTTACTTACATAGTGACTTAATGAAAAAGGAAAGTAAGCTGACAATAAGCATAATATATTGAACTAACAGCTACTAAAATATTATTTTTCCCATGTTTTCAGAATGGAGGAAATAAATACAAAATTAATACTAAAAGTAGCTAAGAGAAAAAAATCTAAACCGAATTTTTTATTCCTCTTGATAAGCATATGCGTTTGATCTGACATTTACTTCTGGTGGAATTAAGTTTTATTTTAAATCTGCTAATCAATGCTTAATTTTTATCTTTTATTCTTGTTTCTTTTTTACATTAGACTTATAAACCACTAGTAACTTTTGATAATACATAATTAATGTTATGAAATTATGGATCTGATGACCCCTTTTAAAAATTATACCACTCATATTTATTGTTTAATTAGAGCCTTATGATCAAGTGTGAGGTGTCCCTGCCCATGGCAGGGGGGTTGGAACTAGATGATCTTAAGGTCCTTTCCACTCCTGTCCATTCTATGATTTTATGAACTAAGCATACTAGAGAGTTAGAATAAGGAGGATAGTAAATGGATGGGTTTAGAAATCAAAGCTGAAATAAAAGCATGAATGTCTGAGGGATAACTGGACTTGTTTTGTATTTACATGAAAAGGAAACTTCCAGAATAGCAGGTGAATGAGATCCATCTACTACAACACAGGAAATAAGGAAACCTTTTAGTAGCAGGAATGTTGTTCAGTCTAAGAAGCTGATTTTCATTTAGTTTGGAGTTATCATATGCAAGGAAATTCTATGGTTGGGCTTGCAGCTTTTGCTAATCCAAGTTTTGAAAAAGAGGTCTTGTAAGAGGAAAGGTTAAGAGTTTGTTTTCTCTGTGGCCTGAAAAAGGAAGATACCTAGTGTTGACTGAAGTTGCCATTGTTTTGCATGCAGGGCAGGTTAGAGGAGTGCAGCTATTGTCAGTGATGCTCTGGTGTACAATATTTCTTTGCCTTTGGCTGAAAAGCCTGAACAGGTGAATTCCAAGAAGAAAATCAAGCATAATGTCAGTTCCATCTACCCAAACGTGCCCCGTGAACTTTGCATTATTTCATAAGATGAAATATTACCATATTCAAATAGAGAATTTATAGAGTAATTTTTGACTGTGTATATTATTTTCTTTTTTCAACAAAGCAAATTATTCTAAACTTAAGGCATTACAGATGAGAGGTACTGAAACTACTTGATGTATCTGACTGCCTTGCACGTTTTACATAATGTATGTTTGAAATGTCGTTGTCCAAATAATGACTAGCAGGATGTTTCTGGTTTATTGTTTTATACCACAGTGGATATGAGATAATTCAAGCTAATTCATGTTTAGTGGCTGTAGAAACATTTCAAGACTTATATGATTTGACGTCACTGGGATTTGGCTCATAACAAATCCTGTGATATAATTCTTGTGCACTAATACTTTTAGAGCAATAAGATATGTGGCTGTTTTTCAGCATGGAAAAATACCAGCAGGGGGCTATTTACTGAGCTATCAGATCCTGACTGTTGATTTTTCAGTTATAATATAGATAATGAGTTCGTTAATACAATTTGCAATGTGCAGAGAAGAAAAGTTGTTACTCAGATATTCTGATTTTGCTTTGAGGCATTTTCAATGGAAGTTAGTTGGTGTAGAATGCTAATTTCAGGTTAAAACCTGAAATAAGTAGCTAGTCCAGTTCTGACAAACTAATTTTAACTATGTTTAATAGACATTAAGACACATGTTGTTTTATCTTCTGACTGGTGCTTTTGTCCTTGGCCTCATTTTTTGTAGCAAGAAATGCTAATTCATACATAGTAATAGTGATGATGAAATACTCCTACTTTAAATTACACCAAAGTTTGCTCTATTAATAGTATAAATAAAATAGTATTAATTAATCTTCAAGAAATATCAGTTGTCATTTGAAATAGTATTTCTTGTGGCAGTACATTACATGAATTTTCTTAAACAATATCATGTATCTTAAAAGATATCTTGTATTACAGATAATTTACATCAGGAAATGAAAAAGCCAGCCTCAACTTCTATGTCATAATGTCTGCTTTTTTGTGTTTGTGAGTACAATAACACCGTCAAAAAGTGATGCATGGTGGTTTAACTAAATGACAACTGCAGAAGTCAAACCGCGGATCTCTTCTATCACTCTCCATAAATGCAATATGGTTCCACTGAAATCAATAAAGTTATTTCACTGCCAAACCCTGAAAAGATGCCTTAGCTTTTGGATGACTTATGCCTTCCTTGACCACATCTGCTTTAAATTAATTCCCACTGACAGTTCACTTACTATGAGCACACATTTACTACCTCTCCCCATTGAAAAAGATCAAAAAACTTAGTAGGCTGGCTAGGTGTATATGTGTGAGATATATTTTTTTGTAAAATTGTTCGTTTAAAACCATTTTAATGATTAGCCTATTCCATTTTTGAGATTATCTAATGATCAATGAAGATTAGCTTGTAGCTAGTCTGTGGATAAATTTGCTGGTATTTCTGAGGCTTGTACTTAGCAGTATATTTCTTGAATGTTTCAGAGGATGCTAAGAAAATGCATTTAACACAATGTTTTGTTTGCAATAACTTTTGGGAAGGCAAAAGAATTTAGAAAAGTACATTTAATTTTATCAAGTTTCAGTCTTAAGTGGTATTTTAAATCATACCTTGGATATCTCACTTTAAGACATAGAAATTATTCAACAGAAAATAGTCTTACTTTCAATCTTTGTAGTAGGATGTTGAATAATCATTTGGGGAATAAACCTTGCTACCTAGAAGTCAACAGAAAAAATTCTCATTAACCAATGGTGATAAAGATTTTTATTTGGGAAATGTTAGTTGTGCCATCAGCTGATTTGTATCTTTATTAAACAAAAGGTGGGTGGCAGAAGGATGGTGACAGACTCTTTTCAGTTGTCTCCAGTGACAGGGCAAGGAGCAATGGTCATAGATAAAACACAAGGAGTTTCACCTCAGCATAAGGTAGAACTTTTTTACATTGTAGGTGGCAGAGCACTGGAACAGGCTGCCCAGGAGGGTCGTGGAATCTCCCTCTCTGGCAACATTCAAAACCCACCAGGACACACTCTTGTGCAGCCTGCTTTAGATGGCCGGGCCTTGCCAGGGGGGTTGGACTAGATGGTCTCCAGAGGTCCCTTCCAACCCTAATTATTCTGTGATTCCCTGAAATCTCTACTGAGTTAATTCCTACAAGACTAATTCCATTTAATTACTTGGAATGGACCAAGCTTTATCCTTCCTACTCAGTAAATGATTGACTTCTTTCTTATGTTGAGAATGTATCTTTCTAAAATCAGCAGAATACTGGTGTTAGAATTGCAAGCTTTAGAATTGCAGGCTTTAGAATTGTTTGCCTTGTTTCAGCTGGAATCAAGAGTGAATTTTCAAGCAAATTTCACTGTTGTTTCCACTTAAAACACTTTGAATCTTAGATTATTCTCAAAGTTCATGGACTTGTGAAAGGAAATACATTGCTCCAGGACTGCCTTTAATGCACTGAAGTTGATAGCAGGGTTTTTTACTCACTCAGGTAGACATAACATGCATTATGGTGCCAGAGTTCCAGTTCCACCTGACACACTTTAAATGAGTTGTTTCTTTTTTTGGGAACTTTAGTGATTTTTATGGTTATATAATAATTCCAGATGTATTTTGAATGAAAGTAACTCTAGTACGCCTTTGATGTCAACCGTGCCAGTAAAAAATGTTCCAAGAGAAAAACACAGTGATGCAGACTATAAAAATAGAAACAAATAGTCTACTTTAATTCTGTCTTATTAATTAGCTTTATGTTAATGTACTTTTTAATGTTTTCATGTTAACCCAAGCTACAAATAAAAACAAAACCATTTAGGAAGGTGTTTCAAGATCTAGTAAGTTTTAGCATGGCCCTTCAAGAGTTCGTTGTTTCAGATGAAATGTATCGTGAGAGAAGTAATGTCTTTGTAGATTGATCCTTCACAATTACAAAAGTCTTGTTGAATGTTATTGGTGATCCCAGCGTAGTTTTCCCAATTATTTGGTAGAAAGGAAAGAAAGAGAGGAAGAATGAAAGAAAGAAAGAAAGACAGAGGGGAAATTATTTCTGTGACCTTTTTCAGGAATCATAAATAATTGGATTAGTTGCTATACAGAGAACAAATATTTCCCAGCTTGACGTATTTTAGAGTAAGGGCAGCAGTAGCAGCAACAAGAATTCTTGTGTTCAGACTGAATAACTGTAGTCAGGTACTTATTAGTCAACACAGGGACTGAATCAAGTCTGACAGGATGTCACTGCACATACTGACCTGCAGTATGTTTATCTTTATATTGTTATTTTCAATTACATGATGTAAAGAAAGATCCATACTTTTCTCACACTGATTTATCCAGTAAACCAGACTATATACAGATGTCTTATGTGAAATAGTTTTGGCAGCAGTGGTACAAAACACTTAATAAAATGACAAAGACTACTTCCAGGGTTCCCTGAAATATGTTTTGTCTAAGCTTACAGCCTTTTTCGACCATTCTTTGGATAGATTTTGCAGACTGAAGTCCAAGTACTTCTGGCAAAAACCTGTTGTTTGCAGTGACCTTTTTAAGTAAAGTGAGATTGTTTATTACATGATATGAAGAA
This sequence comes from Psittacus erithacus, assembly GCA_009867235.2. Taxonomy (NCBI): domain Eukaryota; kingdom Metazoa; phylum Chordata; class Aves; order Psittaciformes; family Psittacidae; genus Psittacus; species Psittacus erithacus. The sequence goes on from WYDI02040474.1 coordinate 22,711, forward strand.
TCCTAATCAGTAAATTTAATACCCTAGGAACTTGGCTCACATATCCGTTCTTTTATTCAAACAGTTTAAACACCTAGTTAGACTGTTTGGTGAGAACAAGTGGTACGTGGTTGTTGGTTGTCTGTAAGAGTTTCATAATGAAACAATCACAGAATCATAGAATGGTTTTGGTTGGAAGGGACCTTCAAAGGTCACCTAGTCCAATGCCCTGCAATAAGCATGGACGTCTTCAACTAGATCAGGTTGCCCAGAATCACATCTAGTCTGGCTTTGAATGTCTCCAGGGATGGCACATCTTCCACCGCTCTGGGCAACCCATGCCAGTGTTTCACCACCCTCATTGTAAATTTTTTTTCCTCACATCCAGCCTGAATCTACCCTCTTTTAGTTTAAAACCTTTGTCTTATTGCAACCATTCCTGCTAAACAGTCTCTCCCCATCTTTCCTGTAGGCCCCTTTTCAGAACTGAAAAGCTGCAATAAGGTCTCCCAGGAGTTTTCTTTCCTCCGGGATGAACAACCCTAACTCTCTCAGCCTTTCCTCATAGGAGAGGTGTTCCAATGCTCTGATCATTTAAGCATAAAAAATGTGGTGAGTGAACAGCCAGGAGGAGAATGGTTTAGCCAACATGGCTTTAGGGAAAGAGTACGCAGCTTCCAGGTCAAGTCCATCATGCAACACCAGACATCATAGTTTAAGCAGCCATGATAGCATAATTGCACAGAGGGTAGTAAGTGTGCAGAAATGGTGTCATGATCCTGTATTTTAAATCATAAATGGCAAATTATTGTGTGGTACCCTGTTTGTCATCTTTGCTGCCTCTGAGCTTTTAATGACTTTGGTTTCCTAAACTGCTCTCTTTAGAGAATTTCTCACATGTCTTGGTCTATGAAACTTCAATGTTAATAATCCAATAAAAATTTACACTTGCCTTCAAACACAATTTTTTTTTTTATTAATCAAAAAGGAGAAGAAACAATTTAAGAAAATCCTCTGTTGTAATTTTATCCAAATTGGGAATTTACACAAACATTTCTTTGTATAGAAGTTGATAGCAATAACTTTGGTTGAGCAAAAAGACTTTCACAAATGTTTTCATTTTATTAAATGTGAGATATTTGGTTGAGGAGCATCAAATTTAAAGAAACTTTTATTAACAGTTATAACAAAGAGATTGCAAATACTGCCTTTTCAATTGATTAGCTAATAGCTGAATTCATGTCCTGAATTACCTCATTGACCAGGTAGTCCGAATGCTGCATTGAAATTTTGAATTGTGCTTAACAAATAAATAAAATTCTTATTTGTCTTAATATCTTTAAGATGTATGCAGCTCTTCAAATATTCAGCCAGGATTGCAAAATATCTGAGAAGTTAGCTTTCCTTCTGATGTTTCATAGAATCATGGAATCATTTCATAGCATTGTGTTTATAAACATTTTAATGTTGTCATGTTAACCCAGGCTGCAAATAAAAACAAGACCACTTATTATGGTACTTCAAGGTCTAGTAAGGTTCAGCATAGCCCTTCAGTTGTTGATAGTTTTGAAACACATGAAAGACATCCTGAGTGAGGGAAATAACAGCTTTGTAGACTGATACACAGCAATTACAAAATGCTATTTGAATACTCTACAAAATCTCAATATTTCTGATTAGATCAGATATGAAGCAGAAACTGACATGTAGGCAATATGCAGACTGTATCAGTGTGCAAAATATAAATATTCATTGAAATATTTGTTGTTAATCAATCAATGGCCATTAAACAAACAAGCAAACCAATAAACAACCAAACCTACTGCTGAAGAAGCCTTCAATTGTAACACTTCATTTTGCTGCAGAAAAAATTAAATGTTTGTTGTCCAATGGTCAGTTCTGTTCATAAGGTTTAAAATACATCTTTTTACTTTTCTCACTCATGAAAGCCACAAGTTTATTTCAGGGAAAATATTTCCGTAGGTTTTTTTTGTTGTTTTTTTTTTTTTTTTTTCTTTCTCATATTGATCTTTACTTCTAAAATAAAAGCAGAAAAGGAAAGAAATTGGAGTCTTGTTCTACAATTTTTAAGATGTTTGGTTACAGTCATGCAAAATATATTTATTGTGTCATTGAGCTTGAGGAATTTCACAGAAACCAGAATTTCACAGAAACATTTTAAAATTGGTTTAATCTTCTAAAGAAATATGTTGTCTCAGGTTTCCAGCCTGTTGAGTTTCTGCTGTTTAGATATTCCCTCCTTGTCAGTCTGGACTTCTACTGTTGCTTATTGTATAATCAGGTACATTTTTATCAGTGTGTCTGCAAATTCCAAGGTAATAGAATTCCCAGTAGGATGTAAACCACTCTCTGAGTCAAAGACATTTGCAACAGCTATATAATAGTTGAAGTTGGTGATTAATCATACTAGTATAGAATAAATTTAGTTCTGAATTGCTCATTCTTCTTGCAGCTCTGAATATTGTACTTTTATTTCAAGAGACTGGAAGTAGGAAGAGGAAGTGATATTGAAGACAAGATCTCACTCACTTGTTAAACTAAACTATCATCTGATGTTACCAAAGTGCTTTTGTTAAGCAAAGCAAAGTGAAGTAGCTTGAAGATACTTCAGTAACCTTCAAACCAAGTGTTTGAAATCCCAAAAGGGTGCCAGTCTCTGCCTACTAGGGCTGAGCTGTTTCTTATAGAATCCATCTAAAAACATGTTGAACAAGGCTTCCAGAGAAGCTATTAAGGGACATGCGGAGCTTAGTTGTAGACAAAGAGATGCCCTTCATTCACTGAAAAATACATTGCCAATACTGCAGTCTTCTGAACAATAAAAGAGGGTATTTACTGCTTTTCACTTTTCCTTAAGTGGTCATGGAATTATGTCAAGACAGAAGCAGTCTTGATATTTAAAATACACAGGGACTTAATTATGCTTAGATGCTGCTTAAAGAACAACAAACCAAATATTTCTACAGTACTTTTTCACTCTTTGCTCCCATGTTGTGGCTATGTAGCACTCAAAAGTGAAGTATCCATAAGTGTCATGTAAGTGAAAAAATAACTGCAAAAATTTGAGAAAGAAAGACCACTTCTGTGCCCTTTTCAAGATAGCTAATACTCTATTATGAATTATCTTGCTGGAAAGAATTCATCTGTTCTTATAATTAAATTGACTTTTCTCAGTAGAAGTCATATTCTTCAGCTCTGCCATTGCAAAGCCCATGCATTCTTTCTGCTTCCCTAGCTCTTGATTAATGACATTTTTTGATTCTTAATTTTATATTATTTCTATTGTATATAACAAAGCTGAGCACAATTTACCTATGAGTTGAAAAGCCAGTATGATTTTGTCAAGTACCTGTGTTTTGTGCTTTGGAGAAATCCAAGTAGTATGACCAATAGTACATTTAAAACTCAACATAAACAGAAAAAAAACCAAACAACCCCAAACCAAAACAAATCCCCAAAACCAAAAAAACCCTAACAAAAAACAAATTTAATCTTACAACTCTCAACCTAATTCATTAGCAGTAGATGGACTTTTTGATTCTAGTATCTTGAGATATGTTTTTAAACTGTCATGTTTTTCTTCTGTGTACTTTCCCTGGTGTCTTTTTAATATGTGCAAATGTAGCAAAACATCAGTATACTGTGCATTAAAAACCATAGGTGCAACAGTTCATATGAACTATATAAAAGTAATTGCAATTTCCTTTATAGAAGGAATGGTAATCCTGTTTATGCCAGAACCATTTCTGAAGTACAAGAGCAGTGACACCAGTAGAATAAACGAAAGATACTGTGTAGCTCCCACCCTCTTAGGAATGGCATGTAAAACTCTGCAAGTCTAGTTAGGTCTCAAGAGACTAGGAAACCCCATTTGACTGTCAATTTAAAGACAGTATACCAGAGCACTTTTATTTCCAAAGACTTAGAATTGAGTTATCTTTGCATGAGGTGTGTGAATTCAGAGTATGATATTTACTAAAAGCCAGTATCAATGTGCTTCACAGTGTAATGAAAAACATTACGTGTCTTTTTAGTATTCATGTTAGCAGACTGAAAGACGAGAAAACAACATGAAGGTCTAGAAAAGAAATATATGTCTACACACTATTAAAAGAAATACATTAGTGACTTTTAGACAGCATAGCAGCCTTCCAGTATTTGAAGGGGGCCTATAAGGATGCTGGGGAGGGACTTTTCATTAGGGACTGTGGTGACAGAACAAGGGGCAATGGGTTAAAACTTAACCAGGGAAAGTTTAGACTGGATATAAGGAGGAAGTTCTTTACTGTGAGGTTGGTGAGGTACTGGAATGGGTTGCCCAAGGAATTTGTGAATGCTCTATCCCTGGCAGTATTCAAGGTCAGGTTGGAGAGCACCTTGGGTGGCATGGTTTAGTGTAAGGTGTCCCTGTCCATGGCAGGGGAATTGGAACTAGTTGATCTTAAAGTCCTTTCTGACCTTAACTATTTGCACAAGTTTAAGTTTAAAGTGTAAAGATCTGGGAAGCAAGAGAAAAAAGATATGATGTGGAGAAAAAGGGCTTTCAGAACATTATTTGAAATATTAATTGAATTGCAATTAACTATAACAGAATTAATAAAAAAGAATTTTAAAGTCAATAAAACATAGAAATTGAATAAGTGGATGTAAGTAATTTCTGAAAAGTGTTTGATACAAATAATAAACTAAAAGATTGCCTAACAGTTATAATACCTGGTAAGTTTTAAACAAAATTCTTAAGAAGTCAGCCAGGTGGGGATATTTACATAAGAGAAAATTCAGAACCAGAATTGGAGTCCCTATTCTATTCCACTTTCATAGTTAAAAGATTATTCTGTCTTATGAGAAATGCACACATCTCTTTTGTTATTTGTGGTCAGATTGATTTGATCAAGTACTGGCTCAGTTCTTGCTGTGTTATGACCCATTGCAAATGCCTGCTATTTTATTTCTTGCTCACATGACTCAGCCTAATTTGTGTCAAGTGATGGTCTATATTATCTTCAGCCTTTTTTTTTTTTTTCCAAATACAGTTTTTAAGATGTGTTGTGTATAGTTTAATAATGCAAAGTTGACAGGTTAAAAGTCAAATGCTTTACAGTTTTTGAAAGCCAATTTATGAGAGGCGCAAAAGATCATTGGGCCTGAAGAAGACATATGGCTTTCTAAAGGTCTGAATTAAAGTAGTTAGCAATATATAGCAATATTGTGATGTATATCATTCATCAATACATCTAATTCTAATAACACCAAATGGTGTTACGTCTAAATTCATACATGTCTTCGTGCCTTTTACAAACACTGCAGCAGGAAAAAAAAAAAAAAACAGACCCACAATTTCTAGCATAATCTTCCATTTTTTTCCAACTTTTTCCAGCAAGCATGCCCATGACTTGGTGTACTAATAACTAAAAAGGTAGTTTTATTTCTTCTAGGATATGACTAAAGTCTGTGTTACTCTATATACCCCATATTTGTCCTATTGTCTCTCAAAGCATTCGTGCTTGTATGTGAACATAGACTTTGCAGTTGGATGCACTTGAAGTTAAATTCAAGCTTATTATCAGTCCTTAATGTCTAAAAGGGACAGCAGAAAAGCCATGTTGTGACAGTACAAAGGATGCAAAGGAAGGGAGGAGTTGGCAGGGAAGCAGCAAAGACACCTCAGTATGGCACTAGATGATTTTATTGGTTTAATAAAATATTGAAAATGTGCAGCAGTTCACAGAGAACTATTCTGAAAACTGACCATTTTTTAGGCAAAATACCAATAGACACAAAACCCCCCAAAACAGACTGTTTAGTGTGCATGTTTGCACTTATGAGTTAGCTGTTACTAGGGAATTTCTTCTTAAATGTGTTATAAGTGTAGCAATAGCTGGATTCTCCAACAAATGGCACTTTCCTCTACTGACTAAACTAGGTAAAACAAAGTAGCTCACGTAACAATATCTGATTCTTTGGTTTGTGGTCCATCTTTTTTCTAAGAAGGTTAAACTTAATCAAGTAAGGTTATTTTTTGCAAAGTGAGAAGAAATATTCATTTTTCACCTTCAAGAGATTAAAAGCTAATCTGAAAGGTTATAGAACATTAATAATTTACAATAGTGACAAAACACTCAAAAAGAAGCTATTATGAAAACAGGAAAAGGTGAATTCTAACTTGCTTGGCAGTTTAACCTACAACCTTCTGAGTATCTAACATTTTAGTGAAACCACTTTATGTTTCTATTAAAAAAAAATAAATGTTTAGGGTAATTGTTTAGAGCACAGGAACATAGATTGTTGAAATCTTAAATGATTTAGCCAGAATCTGGTAAAAATTAGAAACTAAGCTATGGGACTATTTGCTTAACTCAGAATAATGCCAGTGAACTTATTGAATTAATGCCAATTTTTGGTAACTGAAGAATAGTTAGCTAGCATTCTGTTGCTACTTATTCTTATACAGACTCTCTTCATGTGGAATTAAAGTAAATGAAATTATGTTAGCCTGTGTTTTATAGTAATTTTCCATTTGACCATACAATCAAAACTGACGTAAGATTTTCTCAGTTTGTTGCTCTGAGATGCACCAGGTTGAAACAAAATTGCTTTTATGACTAAAGATAACATACTTTCAGTATGAAATATGACTAACCACAAGCCGGTGAATATGAAATAATTCCTACATATTTTCCTGGTTGTTTTCTTAGCAATGCTACAGGCAATGATGAGTATACTAATCAAGTTATTTTTCCTGTCGCAAAACTTGAACTTAAAAATTGAAAGGAAAAATTATGAGTGTGTTCTCTGCTGGGTTGCTGCCTTTGTAGAATTTTTTGCTTGAGGTAAGTGTCTGTCCTTGTCCTCCTTTGCCTCCCAACTGCTACAGTGAAGGAGACCTTTGCAGTATCCTGAATCTGCTGACAAGGTATGAATGAATTAAACAGCATGAATCTATAAATCTCATCTACCTCCTCTGTAAATTATTCTTATTTTTACATACAATCACAAAGCAATAGTTTGGGAAAATGTAGTAATGGAAAGGAGCTTAAAAATATATGCATTTGTGTGTATGTGTATATGTTTATACATACTGATGAATCATATATTACAGATTCTAAGGGTGGCTTACTACATTATTTCAGCTGACTGATATGAAACATATTAGTGATAAATTCTCTTTTCTCTAAGAAAAGATACTTCCTTTGATTTTGCAGTAAATATAGAAAAAAAATATGCTGGAATATCAGTTAGAGCTTGATAAATGCTCTGTTACTCTAGTTTTTTACTGACTTAATTTTTCAAATGTCAGTGAAGTTACTGTAGCATGAAACCAAAGCAATACAATAGAGATTTAACACTGGTTCTAGGTCATCCTTCCCAGTCCTGTATTGTCAGTGAATCTGGCAAATAATTCCACAAAATAAAAGGCCCGATGATTGCTGTGTTGTTAACATTCATGATAATCTCCCATGTCATTCTGTTCTTAAGCTATCTCAATTCCTCTAAACAATTGCTGTAGTGTAGCACAGAGAATAACTCTACAGAAAGTACAGTACTCTCAGTAGGTTGTAAATTAAGAGTTACCCCATAACTGGAAAGAAAACCAAAGACAACTAGCCCTCAGTGAAGCAGTAGAGTCCTTCCGTTCTAGCTGTATCTAACAGGAAGTGTTTTTCAGAGACAACAATTTTCATAAAAATGTATTTGATTTCCCTTTGTGCACTTGAATAGTAACATTTCAGATGGATATTACTGACAAATAAACAACTTGGTTGTCTTCATGAATTTCATGTGAACTGACAACTGAGTGAAAAGGTAACTAACTTGAAATTTAGCTCCATTGAAATATTTGCTTAACCAGAAGAACAAAAAAACATTAGAAATATTAGACTCTCAAAATAGATAGGGTTGGAAGGGACCTTCAAAGGTTGCACAAATCTTCTTGATGTATATATACAGAGGGAAGGTTCACAGGATGCTGTTATCACATGAAGTGATTTAAAAGCACTGTAGAAAGGACTAAACGAAGTAAAATAATATAAAGGATATCAGGGGAGGAACAAGAACTGAATGTTTCTGAAATTCACTCATCCTTAGTTGGAACTTTAAATGACACAAATCACCTTTTAAGTCAACATTCAAGTGCCAAATTGAATTTAAGGCACATGACAGATGCTGTAAAGAATCAGCAGTTAACCCACAAGCCCTATGATAGTACAGAAGTCATAGTTTTCTTCTCAGATAATGACAATTGACAATATGAAAGAGAAGTTATGGATTTTGCTCCCTTTCTTCAGTGCCCCAAAAGAAGAAAGAGATAAATAATATTCCCATTTAAAGAAGTTTCTCCTAAACTCAAAAAGAATAAATAGGGAAAAACTTTAAATTTGCTTCAGGCTTTCAAATAGTCATTATTACAGTCCAAGGAATTCAATCAAAAAGATTAGAGCATCTCCAGCTGATACTAGTGTTTTCTGGTGTCATTGTAACCAGGTAGAACAGAATGGCTTGCTGCTCCTAGACAGTGCAGTGCTGTCAAAACTACAGGTTGATTGGTAAGTAGTATTAACAACAGCGGTACTGACCACTAACTTTCTATATATCTATTTAGGGAATAGTAACATTACAGGTAAGAGAAAGCCTGAGAAACAGCCTAATTCTTGAAGGCCTTCAAAAAGGTCTCTTAGGAAGTGTGCAGTAAAAATGTATCACAAAGGATTACAGATCTCTCTCACAATTAGGATCCCCTGCATGTAGTGAATTTTTTTTTTGTAAAAAAATGTGGCAGAGAGCTTGCATTGTGTCACCCTGCAGCCATGCAGATTTCTTAAAACAGCATAAACCTGATACCATATCTGTTAAATTGTGCAAGAAATGTTTCACACTTACTCTGAAAATGATTGTGCTAATTGATAAATAAAATCAATGCAGACAAAAGGCTTGTTTGTATTCTGCTAGGTCATGAGTACCGCACAGCAAATATATCTTTTCTTTCACAAGATGTAATGCATTTGTTCATGTGTAGTAATATTTTTCATCACTGTTACAAACTTTCAGATATAAGAATTTGTATTGTGTGTTCTTATCATATCATGAAGATAAATAAATTAAATTTTCATGTTTCATTCATAATATTTTTACTTTCAAAAAATTAGCTAGCAAGCAAATGCAATTTTTCTTCTGAGACAGCAGGGTATTTAATGTCCTAATGAGACATTCCCTTTAAAGGGCAGCAAATATCTTAATCAGAAAAAAAATTCTGAGTTTTTCTTATTTTTTCAAAGCTGATTCTTTTATTGATTCTTCATACCACTCATATTATTTGAAAGAATCTATTTTATTGCTTGGTATGCATCAAGCTTAATGCTTTAATTTCATTGTGTCTTTTATGTAAACATAAAGTTTTCACATTCTGTTCCAAACCAAAGGAATAAAAATTTGGTATCTGCTATGTGTTCCGGGTGACAATGGCCTTGTCTCTAAAACCACAGACAATGTGCTACAAGCTTCCCTGTTAGGGATGGAAGTCATTCAGTTTTAACTTATTCAAAATAGAGCAAATTATTTTAAAACTATCGTAGCAATGCTTATGTATATGCATAGAGAAAAATAAGAGAAAAGGCTTAAAAGCATCATTACGTTTGTTCTGCAGTGACTAATAACATTGCAGTTAGAACCTTAGTACAAGGCATGTAGGCTCAATACCTTTTTTATTTTTAAATCTCATGCTTTCTGTATTTATCTATATTCATGGTGTTTATCACCAAAGAATGCGATATTTATGTATGTTAATAAACTGTCAGGATTATGTTACAGTGACGTTGTGGATAATGAAGTTAAACATAGATGTCCTTTTTCAAGAAAAAATAATTTAATTCCAACAGCAAATGAGTACAGACACTGATCCTTTTTCAAATACAGTTTATACAGATATTATTTACAAATGATTTGTACTTTACTTAGCAGACATGTGACTAAAGTGTGTTTTTAGATTTGATTGATAAAATGTCACCCTGTCTTAGTGGTATTAGCATACAGCTGAGAGTAGCTTTCTGTAGCTGGAGTCATTCAGATCTCCAAAAATGGGGTGAGCCCTGTGACATCTTTCTCACTGCTGACCTCCTGATGTCAGATCTTAGGAAGAAGTGTGATGTTTATACAAATCACTAAGAAAGCAACTCCAGCTTTAATGTTTATACAGCTTATATAATCTTAATACATAAGTTTACCAGGTACAGGAAAATCTATTGATACAACCTTGAACAGATTCTTTTGATACATTACATTATTCTTGAATTTTTTTTTTGCAGAAGGAAAGATAAAAGCAAGAACTAATCTCCTCTATACCATTCCATTGTCCTGGAAGAGCAAATTTTCTTAGGAGATTAGTAATTTGAATTATCTAAGAAATATTCAAAGCTAAGTAAGTCACAGTTGAGTTACAATGGAAGAATCATAGAGTTCATTCATTGAGAGTATTGGAGTACTGGTTGTACCTGAAATGCATAAGTGCAGGTGTCACATGCTGACTCGGACAATGTTCTGTTGGGGTTGTGGTGGTGGTGGTCAAGAAACCTTTTTTGTGTGTCCCTGCTCCTCTAGTCCCATTATATTTGACACCAAAGACTTGGGGAAGTGGGACACTCAACCAGTCAACACATCCGAATCCTGGCTTGCGTCTGATTTCTCTGTAGGGACTCCACTTCAGGCTCAACATGCTGCACAGCAATGGATGGCTGTTTGATAGTCACAGATGTTGTTCCACTGAGAAGCTATCATTCACTACCATTTAAATTGCTTTCTGATTAAAGCTGTTGGCATAAACCATCACAAACTCTGCTGGTCTTGAAGCCCCATGCTAATCTCTTTGAGTTTGGCTGTGTCTAAAGTTAATTAACAATTTTTACTTGAGGTAAAAAAAAAAGTGTGTGCTAGTGGTTAATCTGTGTTTTTTTCTAATCTCATGCACAATTAAAAAAATAGCAGGCTAGATATAGACCTTTCAGGTAGTCCTCCCCCATGGCACTTATTATTTCTTCCTTGTTTTTCTAGTGCATGGCAGATCAGCTAATTGATGGCAGTTGGGCAGGTATAGTCCAGGCATTTTTTTATCTGATCATTGTTTTCATGTAAGTTTCATCCCATGATCCTATTTCACCTAAATCTGAGGAATCTGAGAACAGTGTTCTGTTGGGTGTCCTGGCACCTTCTGACTTCACAGAATGACAAAATTCATGCATTTAGCTCTCCCCCTTTTGCCATCCATATCGTTTCCTTATGAAGAAATGTCAGAAAAAAGGGAGATGAGCAAGAATTCTCCAATCAAGTTGTTTATGTTACTGAAGTGTGAGGGGAAGGAAATCAGGGTGCTTTTTTGACTCCGCATAGAACATGTATTCAGTATGTTTGCAAACTGTATTTTTCCTTTGTAAGCATAGATGTATTAAGCAAAGTGTATTTGTAGGCATCTAAGATACATTGTTGCTTTTAGAAAATTTTAGCAATATGCAAATTTGTCTTAGGTAGTTCTGGCAAAAAATTAAAGGCTTTAATAAAATGTCATTAAGTGTTCTTAATTTATGAAATACTGTAATAAATTTATTTTGGGTCTTATAAAACTTGTAAAAATAAATATTGTGGTACAATGATTAATAGTAAAGTAGAAAATCATTGTAGTTATGGTCTACTGCATGGTACGTTTTATGGTTAAAAATTCGGATTTATGGGGAACATGTTTGGATTTGATTTACAGCATTAAAAATATCCTCTGGCCACTGGCAGACATACACAGTTGCTCAGTGGTATGGTAAGGAACTGGTGCATGTGACTGTTCAATCAACTTCTGTTCAGGTTTTGGCTAACACAGACCATGCCAAGACTCGACATATGCTGGGAGCAGCTCCATTGAGTTCATGTGAGAACAACAAGTAAGCCGGACATGATGGCCTGGAGGCCTTGTCCTGGTTTCAGCAGTAGCAGCCATTTTTCTCCTTCTTAGTAGATGGTGCAGTGCTGTGTTTCTAACTTTTGGTCTGGGAACATTGCTGATAACACCAATGTTTTTAGCTACTGCTTAGAATGTTTACACTGACCAAGGACTTTTTGAGCCTCTTGCTCTGCCCTGGGAGAAGGGGAAGCCAGGAGGAAGCAGAGACAGGACACTTGACCCAAACTAGCCAAAGAGGTATTCCATACCACAGCACGTCATGCCCAGGATGCAAAATTGGGAGTTACCCGGAAGGGCTAGCTCTCTGTTCGGTTCGGCGAGTAGTGAGCAACTGTATTCTCTTCCCTTGTTATTTTCCTTATCATTATTAATATTGGTGGTAGCAGTAGTGATTTGTGTTATACCTTAGTTGCTGGACTGTTCTTATCTCAACCCGTGGGAGTTATATTCTTTCCATTCTCCTCCCCATCCCTCCGGGAGGGGGGAGATGGTGAGGGAGGACAGGTTGCGGGAGGGGGGGAAACGAGCAGGCTACATGCTTTTCTAATTTATGACTAAGCTTAAACCACGACATGCCTAAAAGGCATTATGTAGCCACTGTCATTGGCAGCCATCATCCTTTCATATTGATAGGCAGTTTCTTCAGAATTCACTAACTCATGGAAACAGTATAGACTCAAATTCCAAGCTTAATGAGTCAGCTTATACAAAAAGCTGTTAAAAGCTGATCCAACAGGATTGCTTGAGCTTTTGTGATTCCTGTGTGAAACAGGGGACATCTGCAGAGGGGACATTCTTCCTTCTGATGAAGGAAGAAAGATAAACACTTAAAATCAGCTAGGTCTTTGTTCATAGGCATGTGAGTCAGTTACAAGTTGAAGTTATAAACTTCAAGTTAGGAGTTATGAAGCTGAGAACTTGTAAGCTGGAAACCTCATGAATTAAGTGATGAATTAGTAAATTCATATGTTAGACTAGTCTGTATGAAGGGGATTGAACCATTTTTTGTCATGTTCGTCTTTTTTCCTAATGAGATCATAAAATTTAATTGGCAGAGTATGTTGTCTTGCAAATTTGAGAGCTTCAAAAACATCGTGGCATTGTAGACAATGAAATAACAGCTGGAAAAAAATGAAAGTTAAGTGCAGAATATAAATAATGGTGTCCTGGGTTCAGCAGTAACAGTAATTTTTTCTCCTTCTTAGTAGATGGTGCAGAGCTGTGCTTTTGACTTTTAGCCTGGGAACAGCGCTGATAACACTGATGTTTTTAGTTACTGCTCAAATGTTTAGTCTGATCAAGGACTTTCTGAGTCTCATGCTCTGCCAAGGAGGAGGGGAAGCCAGTAGGAAGCAGAGACAGGACACCTGACCCGAATTAGACAAAGAGGTATTCTATACCACAGCACACCATGCCCATTATATAAACTGGGAGTTACCCGGAAGGGCTAGATCACTGCTTGATTGGGCTGGATATCGGTCAGCAGGTGGTGAGTGGTTGTATCCTCTTCCCTTGTTATTTCCTTTATCATTATTATTATTGGTGGCAGCAGCAGTGGTTTATGTTATGCCTTAGTTACTGGACTGCTCTTATCTCAACCTGTGGGAGTTACATTCTTTCGATTCTCCTCCCCATCCCCCGGGGGGTGGGGGGATCTTGAGGGTGGGGGAGTGAGAGAGTGGCTGCGTGGTTCTGAGTTACTGGCTGGGCTTAAACCATGACAGTTTTTTTTGGCGCCCAATGTGGGGCAACGAAGAGTTGAGATAACAACAGATCTGACCAGAGTGTGTCTAATTGTGTTTGTGATAAGCATTCATTGTTTTAGATTAATAGTCACTCGTCACAATGCTGATTTATTGACTCTCAAAGTTGTTGCTCCTGATATCACAGTTTCAGCAGGTCATACAGCCAGTATTTGCTGTGCTAGTGTTTATTGCCTGGGGGCCTTGGGCTAAGGTTCTTGTTTCATTGTACTTTGTGGTAATGACTTGTAATGCAATAGACTCGTTGATCATGAAAATAATCTGGCTTGCGTTCCCAGTGTGGTCACCACCTCTATACTTTAAGAGGTATATAATGGAAGTGCTTAGCAATTACACACCTTTTTTCTCCTTCTCTGGTGGTCAACCTGTGAAGTAGACATTTCCTTCTCCTCCCTCTCCCCTCCCCCTACTCCCTTGCTACTGCTGAACCCAGGACAACTGGCTTGTTTTAACATTAATTTCTTATAAAAATGCATGCAGTCTTTGATTTAACATTGAGTTTTTGTTCCCATATCTGATAAGAAATTAAAATAGTCATGTTAGAAAAAATTTCTCACAGGGAGGTGTATAGGATCCTTTTTTATTCCTTTTATCATCTTTGACCATTATTATAAAGTAGAAAAGGAGTATTGGTAGCATCTGAGTACTCATAAAACCTGAATGTGTTATTTTTTTAAAAGCTGGGTAGTCATAAGTTAGCAAATAAATTCATAATATGATTTTTTATAGCAGTATATTTATTAGAATAATTAAATATTTGAAAGTTGTGTAATCCCCTAATTTATTATTATCTTCTAAGTCATTTTTATTAACCCTGTTACACAGATGCATATGCTTCATGTTCCTTTCAGATTCTCAATATTGTTGCAAATGTCTTAAGAAGGCATATTATTACAGAGGTCCTGTCTCCAGCAATCTTGCCAGTGACAGAAGATTTCAACCTTGGGAATGTTAGGCAGCATATACCTTTAATTAATCTCTTTCTCTATGGCAGCATTTTCATAGAATCACAGACTGGTTTGGGTTGGAAGGGACCTTAAAGATCATCTAATTCCAACCCACCTGTCATGGGTAGGGACACTTTCTACTAGACCAGGTTGCTTAAAGCCCCATCTAAGCTGGCCTTTTTAACACCAGTATGCTCATTTTAAAACACTCTAGGCATGAGTTCATTACACTGGATAAGGTATTTTATGTTTGGTAACTTATGGTGTTATGAAGACCCTAACTTCAAGGGCAATACAATATAGGGTGCACTCTTTATACCTACACCTGGATGGTTTTAAAATGTGGCTTGCAAAGCCTAGAGATTTCATTAAAAATCTGTCTTGACAAAAGTTAAATAAAACCCTGATGGAAATTCAGAAGTGAAAAGAGAGAAGTTCTTTTCTCAGCTGCCAGGGATTACATTCTTGTCTAAGATACAGTAAACGCGCTGCTGAGACTGAACTTTCAAGGGAAAAAGAGAAGGAGGTAGTAAAAGGAAGAGAGGCAAAAGATGGCAAAATGGACATCTCTAAGCCACTCTACAATTCTCTATTGCCCTGAAACAAGTATATACAATATTTTATAAATTTATGGAGTTTAAAGTTTCTGGCATTGTATGACATACAATATAATTAGGTTTGGTTTCTCGTTCTAAACTGACTGATCATTTATAGAAGATATTTGACTGACATAATTCAAGACTGGGTTTATTTCTATGAATCAGAAATAACTATTTTCTGTAGTACATGTTAAACCTGGAACCACCATCTCTGCCACCAAAATTAAAAAGAACTCAGATATTCAGACTGGACTTTCAGGGTGTATTTCAAATCAGTGACATTATCACTGCAATCTTTGCAGTTTAGGTATGTTTGTGCTGAGACCACCCTCATAGCAAACCCACTCATGTTGCGCAAGCAAGGTGACAACTATGACTTGACATTATGACAGTGTTTCCAAGCACTGACTTACTAGATCTGAACTGAAAACTGTGGTAGATTTCTTCATTCTGTATCACTGAACCTTATTTCGTGGGGAAAAAATCATTTAATCTCAAAACCAAAAGCAGAAGTCATAGACAGCCAGAGTCCTGTAGACTTGGAGAGTTTTTTAAGAAGTTCCTGCTTGTTTCTCTTAGAATTGGCTATCCAACTGAAGGTACTACCTGCTCAGTTGTCTAAAAGGAGCTAACTGTGTGGGTTTTCTTCAGTCCTGTTCAGCAGAAACCAAACAAGTTGAGTTTAAATTAAAAAGGAAATTAATTTTGTGTATGGATAAGAAACACCTGTCAGTGAATGTGGTTGAAACTAATCCAATATAATTTGACCATGTTACTTTGTCAATAAACATTCCCACATTTTGTGAGTTATGCTAAGTAAATAAGTTTAATCACATTCTGCTGCTATTTTAATGGAGATATAAAATAATTGCCTGAGTCATATCAGGAATAACACCTGTCATTCTCCACACATGGCTGAAAAGGACAGCATTTTTTCCTGCTAGGGTGATTGTGTGATTGCAACAATCATATAGCTTTAAGAGTTCCCTTATAATTTGAAAAAAAATGTTGTATAATTTCTTGTTCTAATTGGACAGCAGCATCCTCTCTCCTAATAACTCAGTGTGGTTTTTTAGCACTATTCACAAGAAGATACATGGTAATGCTGCGCCTAAAATACTTGCTTTCATTATTTTCCTCCCCTTAAACAATCCTAAGACTTTGATTCTGTGTGGTAATAAACAAGTCCTGTTCATTCTTGTGTTGATGCTGAATAGGCAACACAGTCTATATTTCTAGTTTTTTTAGAAAAAAAATTTTCTAATTTCAGCAGAAATACAAAGCTTTTTATACAAGCAGAAGACCTTTGTGACTGATACTGTCTTTATAGTGCTGGTGCCTGAAGGATTCTGGTTTGGCAACTCTGAAAATTTCTCCCACTGTGTATAACATGGTAACCTGCTCTCAAATTTTTGTTTTAAACTTGCCATTTTGGGATTTTCAGGGTTCTTATTAAGTTTTACTACACAAAAGACAGCACACAGTGGTTGAATACAGAACATAGTCTGTTTTACAGGCTGGAAGTCAAGCATAATGATAGCAAAAACATAATAGAATAGTATTCTGTAAGTGAGTGTCTTAAAGGAAGACAGAAGCAAGTTTCCTCCAAACATTTATAAAATCAAGCTC
Organism: Psittacus erithacus; assembly: GCA_009867235.2. Classification (NCBI taxonomy): domain Eukaryota; kingdom Metazoa; phylum Chordata; class Aves; order Psittaciformes; family Psittacidae; genus Psittacus; species Psittacus erithacus. The sequence continues at coordinate 39,584 of WYDI02040474.1, forward strand.
TTTTTTATATGTAATATAGATGCAACATGTAGTACCTCACTACTATAAAATGGCTTGTCAAAAAAAAAATCCAATGAAATGTAAAGAATATCATACAGATACAGAACCTTTTCTAAAAGAAGAATATTGTCTTGGTAAAACTTTCCATAAAATGATCCTATTACTCAGTTTAGCAACAATTTCCAAGATTCTTCCCTTGAAAAATCACTTGAAATGTACCAATAACAGACTTCATATTCAATTTGGAATTTTTTAAGAACCGAATTGTAAGTTAAATTATTACAAATATTGACAACCTGGAAAAAATTAATACAGGCATGCAGTGCCTTATAAGAGAGATTCTCTGAGTTCTCAGTCAGTGGATCTCACAGTATGTAAGCAGATTCTTCCTTTCTTTTTAAAATATTTGTTTTTCACTGTTTTAACCAGCATTGGGGAAAGGGGCGATTCAAGGGCAGTACGAGTTGAGTACACATATTTGGTATATTTATTCTTTAAAAAATTCTGATAATTATCTCAACTGAAGATTGAAACACATATATTGTCAAATTTTTTGACTTGCATGGCACATAAGGATTCTCAGAAAACTTCTTGTTGCCTGGTTTCTTGAAGGATAACGAGATTTTTTCTATCTGCTAGTTCATAGCTTGTTCCTTAAAAATGGTGGGTGAGATATAAGTTATATTATCTTACATTATGAATTTGCAGGGAAAAATTGCTGCATTTATAGAGTACATCTGCATTTATCAACAGTGATCTTTTTATGCAGTTGTTACTCCTAATGGATAATAAATTAGTCATTATATTTCCACTAATGTGAGCTAGTGTGAACTAGTTCACAAAGATTTTTATAGTGGTGTGAGGGTCCTGTTATGTTTAATATTTTTTTCTGCTTGTGCAGTTTCTATAAAGATGCACAATTAAATTGTTCCCCTACAGAATGTAGTGATTTCTATCAAAAATTTCCAATGAAAAATGTCTAAAAACCAGCTCTGAAGAAGTTTTTGCCAGTTCCTGTCTAGCGAGTGTTTGTCATTGCCTTATTACTAGTAGTGCGAAACACAAGTGCTATCATGGGAAACTGCTCTTATTCTCAGTACTGAAGAGTTTATCAGTTCAGTTCATGCATTCAGGGAAAGCTGTGGCAAAAATACATTGAAGGAAGACATACTTAGGACATTACATGCTTCTGTGTATATTCAGATGCCTTGATGTAAGGTATTCTTAAAAGCCTGGCAGTGAAAAATACTTGAAATTATTGGTGAATACTAATCTTGCTAAGATAGTTACTCCAGTCAGTGTGGAAATCACAATAAAAGGAATGACATGAGCTTAGTGGCAGCGCAGAGTTGAACCAAACAGGGAGAAAGATGGAGAAGAAATAAGTAGGCAGGGTGCTATTGAAGAAGCTTTATTTAGAAACATTGCCAATTGTAATTGACTGAATGAAGGACTGCATGAAAGACTGAATGAAGACTTCTAAGTGGCAATTGTAAACGGTGTTTGTTGAAGTTAAATGGTGGCTAGGCTGCTGCATTCATATGTAACTACTAGAAGTTTGCAAATATTCCCCCTCAGCAAACTTGTGAAGGAAACTAGTTTAAGGGGAGTGGCGTACCTCTGGACAATAAAGTTTCAATCCAAACAGACCTTGAGAAAATTGTCTATTAGGGCCAACAGATCTCTTATGACGTTGAATATAAAGATGTGTTGATCAGAGAAGTAGCAATGCCATGTATCAGTATCACCTGGGCACTGACTGGCAAGGCCTGCTAAACTGGATCTCAGCATTTCAGTACTGAGTATGTGCCATCAGTGTGCTCTCAGTGCAAACAAATGAAAGAATAGCAAGCTACATTATGATGAGCATGGCCAGAAGTTTGAGGAAAGTTCTTCCTCTTTACCCCATGCTGTATATATGTAATACTGTACATACATATATACTGTACATACAGTACAGTATTATGCAATTATAAAATATACACAAAGATATCAATGAAAAAGGATGAATGAGACAAAGGTGATGTAAATGTTATTTTTAAAACATTCTTTTATTTTACTTTATTTAACAATGGTACAAGAAATAACTACTTCCTATACCCCAAAGGATTGTTTAGCACTCCTTTGCACCTTAGTTTGGAGACCACTGAACTACAGCACAGAAGGAGAGGATAAGGGTGCTTGGCTTCTTTACTCCAGTGAAGAGGAGATCAAGTGAAGCATTTAAAAAATATCCTTTTCTTACTTGAAGAAAGGTTGTAGGGCTAAGAAAACAAACTTCTCCACCAGGGCAAATGGTATAATAAAGGGCAGTTCCACAACCTTTGGCCTGGGAGAGGAAGCATAGCTGTTAGAAAGCAATTCTTCACTGTTGGGTTAGTGCAGGACTGGCATGAGTCCAACCAAAGAGCTTGTTTTTGGGCTAGATAATCCCCAGAAGTATCTTCAAACTAGCATTCCCATGATTCTTTTTATTTAAAAAAAAAAAAATAAAAAAGAAAAAAGAGCTACTGTGCATTTTGGTTGACCAGTGTGTCTGTACAGTGCATACCTGGGTGTGTTATGCAAAAATGATTTTGTTGTCTTTGACTAAAAGTCCATATTTAGTTCTTTCCAGCAATGTTCAGTAGCAGGTATCTCAGATACTTAAAGAAAAACTAGGAACAGGGTTCTAGGATTCCCTAAAACTAGGGAAACAAAATGGTGATATTTTTTTAATGAAGTCTTCATCAGTGATTAGCAATTTAAGAAATTTTCTGAACTAAAAATGTTATCTATTTGCTTTACAGTTCCTGTCTAGTAATATGGGTCCATCTATAAATCTTTGGAAATCTTCTATGATTGTTGATATCTTAGAATTTACAAGGCTTTTTGTAGCAATACCTGCTAATAAATAAAGGCAAATATATACTTATTATGCAAAAAAAATCTCATCAGCTGTTAAGTCATCGTTTTTTTTTTGTTTGTTTGCCTTTCTTCATTTATCCTCCATTAAAAGAGGAGTCTAAATTAGGTATGAAGTTACATTTTTTTAATCCTATGCTGCTTTGTTATTTTCTGAATATTGATATATATTATTCTATAAGGATAGAGGTGTATCTAGAACTTATCATAAATATCTGCTGGCAGCTATGCAGGAATGCCAGTTACCAAATACACAAACTGTTCTTTTATAACTTGGAACAATTTTCTTGGTAAGGAAATGGGAAGACTTAGTCGCACACTTTTTGCTTATATAGGTATGTCTGTATAAACATTTCCTGCCAAGAGGAAAGAAGAAATGTACAATTTGTTGATAGAGTATCAGAAAGTTATATAATGCTCAGCTTTGAAAGTAATGATTGAAAAAAGAGGATCAAAATGCACTTTCAATTTCTGTGAGTGATTCCACTTTCTGCACTTTAAAACCGTATGGAAAGCAATATATATTTAAATTCCCCATGGAATAAACTTTTGCTGATAATTTGTAAATTTAAAGATATTTCTATCAGCATTTAATTTAAAGAATTGTCTTTATAAATATATGTTTCATATTAGCTGTTTTTTTTGGCAGTAGATACTTTAATATACACTTGTTAAAATTTTCTGTTTGTAGCTAATTGTAGTTATTACTGTATTTGATATCTTTCTGTACACTGAAGTTCTTGGAAACCTTATGTCCTCATTCCACAGTTTTTTATAGATTGAAATACAACTATCAATAAGGATTATAGAGATCCTGTTCCTTCACCTGAAGGACTGTGAAATACTTAAGTTTAAATACATGTGCAGAGCTTTAAATGCATGGCTGAGCTTCAAAATGAAGTAAAATGAGAAGATCAGGTTGTATTTCTAAGCTTTGGGTTTACATTGCTCTGAGGGAGGATTATATTTTCGCTAGGACATTTTAAGGGGCCTAAGAATAAAGCAACCATACTTCCTTTTTTTTTCATTATAAAGGCAAGTTCATCTTCAATAGCTTTACCATACTTCTTTTACACAGCTTTTGGTAATTTACATAACTTGAGTGGCTCACCTGCTTTGTATTACCCTAAAACATCAGAAATACTTTTATTTGCAATTGTGAGCTAACTTTTGATATCCAGTCATGAAAGCAGAAACACTGAATTTTGAGAATGAAAAATTTACCAGGAAATTGAATGCTGGAAAATATGTCACAGGTATCTTTAATAAAAAGTTAGCTTGGCTTGAATATTAACAAAAAGAGGACTTAATTTAGTTTTATAAATTTGCCAGATTGTGATAGTGATCTCGGTATACCAGATCCCTTAGGCACCGCTGAGAGTTAGTTGTATGTGTGTATGCTTGTACCTGTAACAGTCAACCACAATAATCTGACAGCATGCAAAGAAATGAATGAAAATAGCAAATTAAACAAATTCAGGGTATAGAGAGATTGTACAAAGGGATTGTGCCTTCCTTAAGGAAATATACAAACAAAACTTTCCTGCTGAAGAGTTTTTTGTGAGTGTAGTCCTAGGGGTTGTTGTGGGTTTTTTTCCTTTCCCTATTTAACAGCAGAAGTCATTTAAGTCAAACAGTTCATGTCTTTCCATTAATAAAATGCTGACCTTAAAACAAGGCTTAAGGGAAGTAGCGAGTAAGCCTATGATGAAAAATTAAGGAAGAAACCCCTCTAAATTCTACAGAAAAATGTGGAACAGGTAATCAGTATTTAAATCAGATTTTCTGTGCTCACACAATCAGCCCATGTTTCAGCGCATTTACAGTTTATACACACAGGCTTCACCTGCACAGCACCTATTCTTACAAAAAGTACCAATCAGCCAAGATTTTAACATTACTGAGCATATGTTTACTGTATGAAATGGTTTGAATTCTGCTTTCCCAGCAGCAATTGCTTTTCTGTTTTGTGCAATGTGACATATGTATCTTAAGATGAATGGTTCAGAAAGATATTGTTTACTTTGTATATTCATGGCAATCTACTGAACATTAGCATAATTTTATGCTGCCCTGTTAGCTATTGGGAGAGAAAGAAAAGAGACAGTAACCACCTGTCAGTGTAGTAAACCAGGTGTGTGTTCTGTGCGTTGTAACAGTCCTCCAGGCAGGCAACAGAAAGTGAAGAAGGGTGTGGTTTCAGGAACAGGGTCTGTTAATTTAAATTCTTCCTTTCCCCTCCCCAGAAAAGATCTAGGGCGTTTGGAGACATTTTTATCACCTGTGAAAGTTCTTGTTAATTGAGTTCCAAATTCTTTTTCCGCTGTTGCAAAAGATGAAGGAAATATGAACTGGGAGTGAATTTGCTTTTCACATGGTGAACATGAGCGTGGAAGTGAAAAGCATTGTGATAGACTGCAGTTGACTTATCTCATGACACACAAGTATGAACGTGCTCAGATTGTTAACAAAAACTTTACATCTGTGAGTCGGGCACAGAAAATGCTGAGAACTCGTATTTGAAATATTTGTTCTACTTTTCCTCAGTCAGCTTACCCTGTTAACTGAAAACTGACTAAAAATGGGAACTAGGAAAACACTGATCTAGGGAAAACAAGTAGGTAAGAACAGTTGGTTATTGAAACCTTATTTTTCATGGATGTATGGAATTTTTTTTTCCTTTTGCTGAATAGTTTCATGGTAGTTTAAAGCAAAAAGCAGTATTAACTGCTAGATCATTATAGATGTATTTGAAGCTACAAGCAAAAGAAATGTATGTAACTTAATTCTTTTAGGTTTATTCTACTTATTTTCTTCCTCTTGCATTGCCGGCTTTATTTTTCTCCTTATCTATGTCAGCTGTCTCCAAAATCTAACTTTGTTAGGTTATATCAATAAGCTTTTACAGTTTTCTGGTTTTATGTTCTGTTTTTTTGGTTGAGTTTTTTTTTTTTTTGGAGGGGGGTCAGTGAGGTTGGTTCTTGGGTCTCTTTCTGTTACATGTTAGTTGGCCTGGATGTCCTATATTTTTGGTTTTGTGTATGCATAGGTATACGAGGGAAAATACTAAGGTTGTTGCTTTTATGATGAAAAGCTTCAGGGCATACAAATACTTACATGAATAAAAGTATGAAATGCAGTCTTGTCACATGCATTATCCACTCACTAGGTTAGACCTTGTCTTGAAATTTCTTTTTCCCAATACATGGATAATTTCTATTGAGGAAATGGGAGGTTGGGGAGAATCTAATGACAAAGTGTGCTCTACAACTTCAAAGAACTGCAGCAGATATTTTCACGAATTTGCTGTATTTCTCAAATTTTTTATCATCTTTGTGTTCCAGAAGCAGCTCTTACGCCATGAACATAGTACTAATTAAATTTCTAAGCATTAGTCGCATTAACTAACTCAATGGTTTTAATTCTACATCTGTGGTTTGCCATTATGACAGAAATTTAGCCACATGAACAGGAAGAATGTAATTCCTGTGTTTTTACAGCAGAAAAGCAAACATATACTTATTGTGTGTGTCTGTAAACAAAATTATCTGGGGCTGTGCTGTGTTCCTGAGGTCAAGTGATAAATTAACATCTAATCTAAACAATCAGATAGACAGCCTTGCTCAACACACATCCTGCACAATTCTCTGCCTCTGATGTGTATATGCCCATATTTCTGTATTATGGCAGGTGTTGCTTGCCTGCTACAGCTGTGCCTAATCACATGGTCATTTCCTATATCCTCCCTGCCTCATGATCTGGATTGCCTTATGTTTTCCAGACAACTAAATCATCTTTGCTGGAAGTGGAAGAAGCCTCCCTTTATCCACATTTCTTTGCTACCCCTGCCACTTTCTGAACCTGTGCTATTTGAGTGATTGCCATCTCACAGGAGTATGCTGAAAACAACCCAGAAGTCTCCACCATGCCATGCATACCTCTTATCCACATTATCAGCACTTACACGCGGGACATGGCACCTTCCTCTGTGGCATAGTAGGTCACTATGCAGATGTAATTTTTGATAGATGCTGCTTTATCTGTTACAGTTGCTGTGGAATAATGTCTTCTTATTGCAGGACAGATCCTCTTCTACTGGTTCTGTCCACGGTTAGCAAGATTCTGTCCCCAAGACATGAACAAATCACTCTTTTCATCTTCTCCTATTTGCAGGAGCAGTGAAGTTGTCACTCACCAGAGTCTGATTTCAGGCCTGATCCCATTCCCACTCTTGGCTCTTCCTTACTTGGAATCTCTAGAACCAATGCCTGAGGTGCCAGTACTTCTCATGGCATAGGATGAATGTGAAAAGCGAGCCTAGAATCGTTGGCATAGCAGTCTCAAATGGAGACAGTTCATCAAGCATTTGCTTCTTCCTTTCTCAACATAATCTTGCTAATGTAAACAGCACTGCTGAGCAGCACTAGAGCAGTGGATCAGGTTTTGTAGCTGAATGTAGCAACTTGCAGTGCTGTGATGGGGTGTTAATAGCCACCATGCCTTCTGCCAGGCTTCTTCCTACTTAATATTAATTGTGAGAGATCCATGGCCTGTGCCAGACCTCCTTAGCTTATATCCATTTCTATACCAGAATTCACAAAGACTCAATTTTGTGTGTGTTTTTGACTCCTGCACAAGAAATAATGAGCTATGACGTTTCAGGTATCTCAGTCAGCCTGGACAATTGAGCGCTAGGGACATGCCAAATAGGCATGCCATTATCTGTAGTGCCTGCTGTGGATATTTCCTGGTCTGGGTTAATCCTCAGACCTTTCTGTGCATTGGGTGGGAGAATGCTGTTAGGTGGGAACAGGCTAAAACTGCTTAGAACCATGTTGACATTCAGTATGGGCACTAGATGAGCATCAGGTCTCAGGTCCACATTTTCGCATTTTTCAATTTACTGATGTGCCCTTAGACAGGGAAAAACTTCTCAGTAAGCACAATCTAAAAACTTTTATTTAAAAAATCATCAGCTTGGGACTTTTTCTCTAAAACTACCTGCTTGGCAGGCTCTCTGGTTATAGTCTGCTTTGCTTTTGCTGAAACATCTTGCTGTGGAACTGTGGTAATATCTGGATTTCAGTTTCATTTGATCTTAGTTTTACAACGGGTCTGAGTATAGTTTGAGAAATAAACTTCTATTAATGATGGTTAAGGTGCAACAAAATACTTTGGTCTGATCAGCTGTCTAAATTAGCATTGATCCCAAAATGACATTGGAACCTTCAAAGCAAATAAAGCATAAATAGTCTCTGAGTTTTTTCACTTTGAAAGCTTCAAGAAGTTAGAAAAGTGCTCTCTTGTCTAAGTGTTTGTCTAATGAAATGTTCATCTTCTTCTATTCATTTGCTTTTATGAATTTGATGAGGAGGGTTGCAGAGCCATTTGTGTATAACTGCTATCCATTTCAATTTTAAACATATCTCCTCAAGCAAACAGAAGAAAGTGTCCATTGGGTAACAAGCAGCAGATTGTGGTTTCCATGGGAATTCTTTGACTTCATTAAACTTTTTTTTAAAAGACAGAACTGTCTTTGGCTGACATGAATTAAATGATACAAATTTAATGAAGCAGCATGCACTAAAGTGTATGCTGAACTAGTCCGTCCTGCTTATTAGTAGGTTGCACTGTCACACAGTTTTATAGAAGGGAAAGTAAAGACTTACCAGGCTGAATTCCTCTTCCTAACCTCTTCAAACTCTAGAAGAAATGCAGGGTACAGACTTCAACATTTTGATCTAAGTAAGATAAACAGAAGCATGCAGAACACATAGTAATAAGGTGCCTTATATATACATGACAGTAAAAACCCATCCGCATTAAATGAGGCCCTGTCGATAAAAGATTTGAAGAGTGTCCTGTAAAGGTTCTAAGCATGCTACAAGGTAACAGTCCATTTTGTGAGTATGTTTTCTACTTAAATATTGTTGCGAAGTAAAGTATCTGTTGACAGTAGATTTCTCTGATACTGTTTCTAGGGAGTTTACTTATAATTCATTGCTGGAATTTGTCCCAGTTGTCTTGCTTCTTCATCCACAAATCATAGCTCTCCGTTCTTAAGCTATAAAGTATTCATCCAGTGCGACTTCTTCTTGGTTCTTGTTTCCTTGGTGATCTCTTAAAATTAGGAACAATAAGTTTGACTATATTCATCAAAATCTTTTGTAGTGAACCAAGAGAATGAAATTGGAAAAATAGCATTTTGGAGGCTACTATCCTTTTGGAATATTTACATGGGATGAGATTGCTCCTTCTCAGATCACAGATCTCTAAGCCTTGTGAACATGCTGTTTGAAGGTTAGCTATGTATATAGGCAGAGAATGACTGTCTCTTTTGCTTAGGATAATGCACAGGGGAACAAATTTCAATCATTTGGAAGCTATTGTATTATAAATGAAAGGAGAAATAAGCCCTGTGTCCTCTTCTGGTGCTGTTAAAATGTATACAGCATGTCCAAGAGTGATTGTTGATAGACTTTCCTAATAAATGTTTGTGTGGGAAAAGCTCTGATGGTTCCCTGGGCTCTTTCCAGGAACATCTAAGTTTTCATCAGCTTTTATAATCTTAAACTAACAGAATTGTACCAAGTATTTTAGCTTGGGGAAAATTATTGAAGGCATAAAACCCGAAGTAATATAACCTACGAAAAAGTTATGGATATACCTATCTATTAAAGCTCAGGTAACATAATTAAATAGTACATGTATATCTATAACTAAAATGTGGGGAATGAAGAAGCTAAGATTTACATGAAAAGCAGTTTGGGAATGAGCTCTGAGGCCTTGGTGCTTGACAAACCTTGGGGTGGTAAGTTGGAATAAGCCAGGATGTAGTTGTGACAGGAATCTCAGTTGGAGGCCAGAGGATGGGGGGGTTGTGAGATGGTCTGCAGCACTGTGATTGGACTACTTACCTGGAGAGTTTTACAGGAGCCAATGAGATTGAACGTTTTATGTATGTGCAGGTTGGGAAAGTACCAAACAGGAGGATAAAAAGGGCTTGATTGTAATAAAGTTGGATTCGAGTCTCGATTTGGATTTGAGTCTCCTCATCAACTTGAGTCCGTGCTGTGAAACACCACAGTAAAAAAATTTTCAGAGGAGGCACACAATGGTTTAAGCATCAGATTTCCATTCCCTTTTGAATCAGGCCCGTATCTGGCCTTTTTTTGACAATTAACTCTTATTCTCTATTGTACTCTACCAAATTTACACCTTGTGGTATTTCAGCAGAAAGACTGCAGGACTGGCACATCAATGCTGAGGACAAGTTTGACAGGGCTGGGGGTGGATGAGTGGTCCAGCGAGCATCATCCTGAAATTCTGCTTCATTGGCAGCAAAAACAGTTATTGTTCTCAGAAGCTGAAGATAGTCAGAATGATTCTTTCTTATAACTCAAAACTGTTCCTTCCACAGCAAAGGCAAAATAATAGCACAGGCCTTTTAGAAAAGCTGGCTTGAAGAAGAATGTTACGCCTTCATTTGTAGGAGTAGGAGCATCTGATTATGCATTGAGGCAGCACAGGCCAGAGTCATAAATTTCAGGCATGAACAAAAATTATATTTAAGTCAATGAGAAATTTTGTGTAACCTTCAGCCAAGGTTTGAAGAGTCAGTTTTATGTGCATTGTTTTGGGCTAAAGAAGATAGCTAGTTAATATTTCTATCTGCTGCGATTAAGAGACGGGACTCAGCTTGATGCAAGCAAAGCGTCATTTTATTGTAGTTACACTGGGTCATTTATACAAG
>WYDI02040475.1:0-18767 GCA_009867235.2 Psittacus erithacus
GCCCATGGCAGGGGGGTTGGAACTGGATGATCTTAAGGTCCTTTCCAACCCTGACTATTCTATGATTCTGTGATTCTAAACAAAGGTGGCTCTTTTGCTGTTGCCTGTAGCAGGGGCATGGAGGTGTGAAGCTCTTCAGACACCAGATCCTTCATGCCTGGTCCCTAGCAGAATTATGCTTGGGCCCAACTCTTGAACCTACTTAGAAGCCCAGCTATGGGAGAATCAGTTTACGTCAGGTTTGTTACTCATATACAAGCTAATAAGCCTGGCACATCCTCACTGAATTTTTATCACTGCTTTGCATGCCTGCAAATGTATTCCAAAAGAGCTGGGATCTATCTGAAGGGTAACTGGGTGCTGACCATCAAATTACTGTGGGGGTTACCCTGGAAATCCTCACTTTGTGTGGCTTCCTGATTGTTTGGTGCTGGAACATACCCTCCTACCCATAATGATGATGATGTTACCTGTGTGCCCATCTCTTCCCTGGTGGTTGATGCTTACAGTGTTCTGGTCCAGAAGGAATTTTACAAGTTCTATGTTTTTCCCATAGGTGCAAGCGCTGTAAAATGAAGGGAAATGTGAATGCTGTGGTCCATAAAAGGACAAACACCTCAGCTACCCCAAAATTAAAAAATCATTACACAGAGATAAAACTGTAGAAATAGAATAAAGGACCTTTAGTACTTCATGGTTCACTCACCAAAGCACGTTCATTCCATTGTTTCAGGGACATTCTAGTTATTGCATAAATTCATTTTGCACAGTTATACAATGTCTGTTTTGCAAAGTGCTTCTTAAATGACACTTTACAAACTTAGAGCGTCAGAATAAAAGTGTTCAACCACCTCATTTCTCATTCAGGGCTCCTGGACTACCTGGTTCTACCTTCACATGCTCTCCTATATCTCCAGGTATAATCTTATCATCCACGCCGAGCTCACTGCTTGCTTTGCTCCTCATCCGGCTGCTGGGGAGACAGTTGTAATTCTAGGTGCTGTACCCCATGCACGTGTAAGTGGAATGCTGCTGATATGGCATTTAAACACCTCACCTGTGGAAAGCCGTTTCACTGAATATGTTTTCCTTAGCGAGACTTTCTGTTCCCGAGAGCTGAATCATTTCCTTCACAACCTCGAACTTCCCGTTGTAGCAGGCACTGGAGGTGAAGTAAAGGGCAGTTAACACCACCAGCCTTCCCATTAGTCTAACTCCCCAGTGGTAAAACAGGCAACCCAGAGCTCACAGGTGTAAAGGGGTGTCTCCATAGATATTCACCACATGCGGCTGAACTTCAAAGCTGCTCTGCAGTAAGAACTTCACAATTTCATGGTGTCCAAATCGACAACAGAAGTGCAGAGGGACATGGTCTTCGTTGTCCTGAGCATTCACTGCCATCGGACCCAGAAAGAGAACAAAGGAAGTATAGCTTGTTCGGAGCATTTAGTAATGCTTCAGTTGTTACGCCTATATGTACCTGTATGTTTTGAAGCCTCCTGCTAAAATATTTATGGTCCTATTTCTTTAAAATGGATATTTCTATGAGCTTTCATATATCAAACCACATTACTCAATGCCATCTGTAGTAGTCTGTCAGGATGGTTTTTTGGACTTGGGGTGTAATTGCTTTCTTCCAGTAGCAGATGGATTGAATGTTTTGATGTAGCTTTCCATGAATGATTCACGAGTTCTAAGTAGTCCTTAGAAAGAGCAGTTGTGAAGCAAAAGTAAGATACACAGCTACTATGTGCAAGAAAGCAATTCACTGAGTTATTCCAAATGCATGGAACAATAGTTATTGATTACAAATACTATTAAGAAACATACTTCGTTGTTGCTCATAAGAAAGCAGAATCCAGTTGGTTTTAAGATTTATGTTAGCTTCCTTGAGCAGCAGGATGAAGGCTTCTCAATGTAGTTATACAGTGACAAAACAGAAACAAAACTGAAGGAAATGCGAGAAGGATGTGTTTTTCATAGTCACTGTTAAAATACAAATACACATAAGGCAAGAAAGGAAGAGGAGAATTCATTCAAATGTCCAGATTTCCAGTGTTCACAGGTGTGCAGCGACAGGTGACTGCAAAGGTGAATTCTGTTTCAGGCCAAAGAAGAAAACAAAACAGAATGCCTTTAACTTATATTAAGCTTGTGGCCCCATATTTCTTTAACTGCTTCCACCACTCTTCCTTGCAGCTGTATTTTAAAGGGAGTAAAAAAAAAAGTAAATGGTTTTATTTCTCTATTCTAAAATAATTCTTCACTTTATAGATTCATGTGACATGTTAGCCTTTGAGTTTTACTATGCTGCGGAACCGGACACAGATTCATTCTGAGGTGCAATAAATAAGAGAGGAAAAGAGGAATAAATGTCTGAGTTTTATCACAATAAATGTCAGTGTGTTGGAATATGTACCTATGGGATGGCCTGAAGGACACCAGGAGTCCCAGGGCCATGAGCTTCTTCAACACAGTGAGGCGGGAGGCGTAGCAGGGAAGGGAACATGAATTTTCTCTGTTTATGCAGTTGGAAAGGATGTCAAATACTTGCAGCCATTTCCTTTTCCTCTGGAAGGACATACAGCTCAGCATGGGATGATGGGCTTGTTTAATTGAGAGCTTTTTGATTTCTAAATGAACCACAGCAGGGAAAGTGGAACGTTCCCAAGGGTGGAAAACGGGCACCGCAGGTCTGGTTTAAACAACCAAGGGAAACTTGCCATGACCCCAGCCAGTGGGAACTGGTTAAGACTGGGAGACAGTCTGAACGTGACGGATTCTCAGCACCAGGCTCTGGCTTTAGATTTAAAATTGACTGTATCTGCCAGAGGTCACAGTGGTTTTCAAAGGCACTTGAGAGAAGAGGAAGAGCAAGTCCAGGCAGCTCAGTGCTCCTGCGAGCAGCAGGTTTCATTAAGAGACTATAGGAATTACACAAAGAATGCATTTCATATCAGGTGGTCCCTGGAAGAAACCTCCAGGACCAGCAGTTTGAAGAATAATAAAAAGTAGCAGTTGGCTCATGTGAAGCAAAGGAAGTGTTTGTTTCCTGGCCACCAGCTGGTTCTCTGAGTTCACAGAGAGTCTGTTTCTTCGCTACCCCATTGGGCTATAAACCAGCCTGTGAAGCTTGACAAAGCATGTGCAGAAAAGATTCCATTTTCGGTGGAATTGCTTGTGAACCATTTCAGTTTCTCACCTGAACTATTTTGAATCACTTGCTGTATAATTCTGACTTGAAATTCTCCATCTGTTCCTCCCCACTGGGATTTTACCACGTGTTTGTGTCATTCTGATCACAAGCACACACCACACGGCTGCGGGTCCTCTGTCTGGATGAGGGTCTCAGGAGTAAGCTACCTCTGCATAGGAACCTTTACTTGGTTTTCTGCTGCTGTTTTTCACCTCTAAGTTACTCGTGGAAACAGAATGCAAGTGAGGTGACAAACCAACAAGTGAAGAGGACTCTCCAACTCCTATCTGTATGTTTCAGTTGCCCAAAGGCGCTACACAAACATGCACAGAGTATGTGTCAGGAAGGTAAATTCAAGCTTTGAGGCCTGACTGTCTGTAAAATACACTGTTCAAGTTGGTTTTTCAAAACATCCTTTCTTACCGTCAGCTTTGCTCCCCTCTTCCACCAAGAGTTTCGTAATGTTGAGAAAGCCTTTGGCAGAAGCCAGATGGAGAGGTCTGTCTCCAACTTCACCACTCGCGTTCACATCAGCTCCGAACTTCAGTAAGAGGTGGGTTACCTGAGTAGTTCATTAAGTTATCACAGGAAAATGAAGCTTTGACAAAATCAGAGAGAATATCGCACTGGGCAGTACTATACATGGGCACCTCTTTAAAGCTAAATCAGGTGAGATTCAGTAAAGAACTTATTTTTGAGTTACATATCTATATAAATATTTAAATTCTCAATAGCAGGTACTTATTCACTCTCTAAAAGGTTATGTATGGCAAAAGGCTCAACACAAGACACTTGTCTTTGTTTAACTGACCAGTCAGCAAAATAGAGCAAATGCCCTCAAAGTCCTCAAATGCCAGAGCCTTTGCTTCCTTCCTGATGTGAGCCTCTCTTCACAGGAGCACCATAGGAGCTTTTAGCACAATTTCACAAGGCCATGACTATTTGTTCAGAAGTGGCTCATGGCAAATAAGCACAATCCTCTCTCAAGCCAGCATTCCAGGAGTTCCTTAACGTGACTGGAAGACGAGGTGCATGTATAGGGAAAGCAGCACCTTGGGAAGACATTTCTGGTTCGCCCCCTTTCTGCCCCCAGCCACGGATAAGGAACATCTTCACTCTTCAGCGCACCCGAGTTCTGTGCTTTCAAAAGCTTTTCCTGCAACACCTCCTCGGTGCGCTCAGAGTAATGTGTCCTGGAATGAAGAATGCACTCTGCCTAGAGGTCATCCTTTGAAACTTGGACATACCCTAGAATCCATGCTTTTAGCCAAAAAAGGGTGTGGGGAATGACGTGTGCAACCCAAAATAGATCCATCATCACATTTCACATAACAAGGCTGTTGAGGGCAAAGGGCTGGACTGCTACATTAACCGTATGTCAACTATACACTATTGAAAGAAAGAGAATTAGGAGGGTCAGTGCCAGCTTTGGTCAGAGCTTCAGCTTATGTTTCAGTAAGACCATGATCTGTGTGAAAGAAGCAAGCACAGTTGGACTTGTCAAATACATGAACCCCATGCAAATCCTGCTCTCTAAATCCTTTTTTCTGTTAACAGAAAGTGGCCCCAAGATAGTTTGTGCCTTCCAGGGAAAAGAAATGGAATTGCCATGTAATTATTATTCCCTGGAGAGATTTAAGAATACCTACTCACATTTCTTATGCAAGCTCTGAAATGTGGGATGAATAAACATCAAATGGATCATGCTTCTGAGTCCAAGCTTGTTCATAGGTTACCAAACCTATTTTTGATGGGGTCTAGCCCTGAGTGTAGAAATTTCCTGTTGATATTCAGACGGTTGGAACAGCTAGAGGTTGACTTCAGAAGTGTAACTTCTGTACATGAGGCCTTTTTGTGGTAGGACCCTCTGGAATATAAAGCAAAACGAACACCAAACCTATAGCTTTAGTTACCTGTTCGTGGCCATAATATGCAGCAATATGCAGTGGCGTGAAAAAAACTGCATCCTGGACATTCACATAAGCTCCATGCTGCAAAAGAATATCAACAGCCTGGAAAGAAACAAGCAGAAAATTCCAGCTGGAAGCACTGTAGACACGTGGGCAGCTCCCAAAAGAAGACTTCTAAACCTCACACCACCAGCTTAACAAGAAGCCCCAAACCAGCAAGCCATGAAGGTGAAGAACTGCATCCAACATGCAGAAGTGATTGACTTACAGTACTTACACTGAACACTGAATGTCACTGATGCTTTATAAATAAGCCTGAAAATCTCTTTGCCAGTGAAAAGCCTGAGTTACGAAGTAAGAGGCACAGAAATGAATGTCTGGATTTTCTGAGAATAACCTTTAATTTTCTTTTAGCCATTATGAACAGAGAGCAGTAAACAGATCAGGTTTTAGAAGTAGAAAAAAGAACCAAAATGAAAGATCCTTTGGAGTCTAAATGTATGAAGGTAAATCCTCACACACAATTCCCTCAGTGGGTAACAGTTTGTTGTATTTGAGATGATAACAGCCCTTTGGCTTCAATAAATAACCCAAAGTATTTGCTTTCCAATTTTCACTTTCTGGGTCTTTCAGGAGGCTGCTGCTGACCCAGGCAGCGATGGGTTATCAGAACTGGCTTCCTGAGTAACTGTCAGGATAGAAGTCAGAGCGGAACCACTGTGGATTATGCACTGGAGCCAAAGGGCTGCTGAGCTTTGTGAAGCACTAGGGACTCTTTAGGCACACTCAGATGCTTGTACCATAAACTGCCCGAGTACTTCTACATGTGATGAATGCTATTTTTGAGTCTAGTGGTGGTGAAAGATGCTGGCCCATGAATCAAAGAGCAAACGGCCAACTTCAAAACTGCATTATGATACCTGCTTTCCCTGCTGACACCTCCTCTGAGGATGCCCATGGCTAACATTTGTGGTGATGATGCCCATTTCTGACAACTGCTGCCTAAGCTGAAGCCACCAAATCATTTCAACATGCAAGAGCAGGGCCAGCCATTACCATCCATGCCCTTCTCCAGTGCTCAGAGAATGAAAACCTGTTACCAAGCAACATCAGTGCACAGGGATTAGTTCTTTACACAATTTAAATGGAAATAATTTCTTTCCAGGTGACTGCCTGAATACACTTTCTGCATAATGTCCCTTCTCTGGCATATTTCAGACGTGGCTATTTCCCAGCAGTTTAACCATTCCCCATGCTCCCAGCCATTAGCCTCCCTGGGAGCAGCACTGCTGTGCCAGTTCTGTCTCTTCAGAGCCCAGGGGCTTCAACAGGTCCTGCACATTGCTGGAGGCATATGGGTGTTGCAAGAACTAAGCCATCAATTTGCGACAGGCTGGAGGATATGAGGATTGCTACAGTACTATGGAGTTGTTCTTCAGCACCTCTCTGAATACGAATAATAGGCAATGTTGGCATTCTACATCCAATATTCTTTTCCCAAAGCTAGAAGTATTCTGGGAGCACACTGGGCACTCCCGATCAAACACACATATTCCTGATCAAAGCAAGGGCCAATTTCAAAGATCAGGTTGCTCAGAGTCTCGTCCAGTTGAACTTTGATGATTTCCAAGGATGGAGGTTCTGCATCCTCTCCGGAAAGCTTCCAGTGCTGCACTGCCCTCATTCTGATCTTTCCAGTCCCTTTCTATAGAGTCAGAATTTCCCTTGCTACGGAGCTCAGAAAAGAGTTTGGCTCCATTATTAAAATCTTATGGCAAATCCATGGAGACCTTAGAGAAGCAGCCTACCCTTCTACCAGCTGAGGAGCAGCTCAGCAGCAGCCTCTGCACATGCACTCACTGGGGGAGCGTTAATGTGCTCAGAGAGTAAATAAAGACCATGCTCAGTCACTGGTTAATGCACTGGATTCCATCCGTGCATCCCACGTCCAGACAAGTTTCAGTACACAAGTAGTCTGAGGGACCAGAGGTGGGAACACGGAGCCAGTTCCTCTGTGATTTAATGGCTCAGTGGCTTTCAAGTGATTCATCTTAGACATTTTTCAGCAAACTCCCATCCTCAAACTGAAGTTGTAGCTGTTGGCTCTGAAAAGAGCTGTTGGGACCTGTAGCTTTTACAAGAATATGATTGAGAGTTCTTTGGATCAGTTTGGTTTTAATTTAGGCATGTGAGGCTGGAACACACTCAGCACTGTGACCAGTCAAAGATGGAATTCAGAATTTACATTCATCTACAAGCCCCAAGGTGGATCTTTGAGCTGCAAAACCCGTGTTGAGAGATGTGGATCCGCCTCTGATGATGAACATCAACTAGATGAATTTTGACAGAGTGTCCAGGCTGCAGAAATGACAACCACAGAAGCGATTTTGTGATCTCTGGATAAAAAGGATTTTGTGAGTCGCATTAAGCAAACTCCACTCAGCTGTGAATGATGAGAGGGGTACAGAGACAATCACCACAGTTTCACAGAGAAGCTTTCTTTCTAAGAGACGATAAAGGAACCTTAGAAAACACTGTAAGTTGGCATAGCCAGTACAAGTGGGTGGGTATGGATAAAATGACTGCATGAAGTAAGGGGGAAATTTCTGATGCAAAAAGAGCTTTAAGACCAGAAAAAGATGATTTTCATCCTCAGGATGCAGTTGGTGACTCACGGTGCCGCTCAGAGCCTGGGGGATGTTCTCAATCTGCAGAGAGAGCAGCTCTCAGTGCCCCGATATGGTGGGGTACGGCTGTTTCTAACTCGGATGCTTTGAGCACTCTGAACTTCGTGAGCTTTCTCAAAACTCTCTTAGGAAAAGCTTATTCAGAAGCTCTTTGAACATTCAAGCTCATTATGTTCACTTCAAAGATAATTACACTGCTCTGAAGGTTAGGAGGAGTCCACAGAATAAAACCTAAGACAGACTATGTAAGGACTCTGCCTCTTGGACAAGGGCAAGGGGTAAGAAATCCTCTAAAATACAAGATCAGAGGTTATTGACTCTTTAGCAGGTAAAATTTAAATGAGAAGAAAACTTCAACAGTTAAGGCCTTTGCTCCAGCAGTAGTCTCTGCACAGCCTTAAACTAACTGAACAGCTAAAGGATCTATCATGAGCTTCAGTCTTTATTAATAAAGCTGTTATAACAAAACATGATTAGTGGCAAGCATTTGCCTAATTCCCTCCAAGTGAGGAATGCAGCTGTGATCAGTCACATCCTGCAAAGGGGTTTTACATTAAATAATGACAACTCCTAACGCTCCGTGTATCGTAGGCACGTTAGAGCAAACTCTACCAGACTGAATGAGGAAACTGCTGAAGGGGGTTCTGAAAGCTTTAAATACAACTTGCTGATGAATGCACAATGAATTGTCTGTCTTAGGACAAGAAAGATTTAATACTTACTGCACACTCTTCTGCCAGACACAGGCTCAGACATCAGCCCAGTGACGAGCCTGTGTGTGTGTCCTTTCATCTTGGCTGCTCCCATCAGATGAAATACAGGTCACAGAGATTGCTAATGCAAGATGCAGGTACTGGTGCCTGGAAACAGGAAGCTCTCCCCAGGACTGCTTTTGCCACAGGGTGGGCAAAGAATGGGATTTTGAAAGTATTTTGCTGATAGAGGTATTTGCTGGACACAGAATCTCTTACGTGGCTTTGGGCACTATTACTGGATCTTTGAGTCCCCATTACCACGTACAGTGGTGCTGGTAGAATTCCATTTCTGTGTTCCTGGGTCTAGAATGGCTCTGAAAAGGTCTGAAAAATCGGTGTCAGGTGAAAGAGCAGGCTGGGAAGACACAGCATGGGCATAAAGTGCAGGGAATGAAGGCAGGAAATGGAGACTTAGTGAACTGTTCAAACAGGCTCGCATGAGTTCTAGTTTTCAAGGCTTTTAAAATCATTTGAACATGCTCCTTGTTCAGCCTGGAGAAGAGAAGGCTCCTGAAGGGCAGACGTTAGAGCAGCTCCAGTGCCTAAAGGGGCTGCAGGAAACCTGGAGAGGGGCTTTGGAAGAGCCTGTAGGGACAGGACAAGGGGAATGGCTTTAAGCTGCCAGAGGGGAGACTGGAATGAGACATTAATAAGAGACATGAGACAAAGAGCCGGGCCTGCCTTGGCATTTGCAGGACAAAGCCCAGGGATTTAAAAAGCCCCAATGCAGAGAAGAGTACTTTGTACTTCCCACAGAGGAAACATTAAATACACATCCCATAATTGTGACTCTGATTAAGATCTCCATTGGAATTCCTGAACAGAACAATTGGATGCGGTGGCTCCTGAGCTGGTTTTTGGTAACAGGATACTCAAGGAAAGATTTCCACTGCTAGTAAGAAGAGCTCTATGTGTGCTTGCAGGGGATGACACGATGCCCTGCCAGCTCAGGGAGGTAATGCTGCAACACAGGGCCCCCATCCCTGCTCACACCTCGTGCTTCCACCCAGAGATCTGACCTTCGCAATGAAAGGCTTTAGCTTGTGCTGCTGACGCTTCTCCTCACTCACCACTGCAGCAGATGCACCAGACTGATTTGTCCCGTGGCCACTGCTGGAGTTGCTGACTGAGACACTGAAGGTTAACAGCTTTGTAATTGAGTTCCTTGGTGTGACCACCTGTAAATTGTTTTAACCCTCCTCCAGCTTAACCTTCTGCGAGCACGCAGCCTCTCAGGGTAACGTGAGGTTGTCATCAACAGTGTCTTGATGCACCCTGTCTTTAACAAAAAGAGCAAACATTCCTGTTGGATTTAAATTACATTGAAACCATTCTGGAGGCTGCAATGTAAAGCTAAATTGACTGGTAGCCTTGCTGGTGGCCACAAGCCTGGGAAGGTCCTCAGCAAAGTGTACATACACACACACATATATACGTATTCACTATCATATACATATAGACAGCATCTACAGCCCTTAGGAAGAGTGAGAACCTGAGGAGGGTGGAGCAGCGCCATGGGCATTTCCATTGGAAATGGGGGAACTCTTCACTGACAAAACATTTACTAAGGGCAAGCAGCTCTTACTGGCGCTTGCAAAAGGGCAGAGATAGGGCTGTTCCGAGCTGTGTTTGCAAATCACAGCTTCTGTCTCTCAGTGACCACTCCACTGTTTGCTGGTATTGCTGCTTCATCAGTGTCCGCAGACTCCAGAGTGTTCTGAGCCCTGCAGTGACTCGAGGTACTGTCTCTATGCAAATACTTATGTCCCTATGCACATACACATGCAGTTAGTGCTTAGGGTGCAATACTCAAAGGTATTCAGTGCAAAAAGTTGCAACTGGTGCCTGGTGCAGTTTCCAGAGTCTTCAGAGTAAATGAGTTATGGGATTATCTTCACTGGAAACAAAAACCTGGCTGCAAATTCCAGCAGAGATGCGTCGGCCTCTTTGAAAGCCAAAATAAAATAGGAGATGTATCATATTGCTACTGTGCAGAGATCTGACAGATCCTCAGACTAATCAGAGGCAGGGAGTTAAAGACAATCTGAACAGCATAAATGAGGAACTGTCACCTTGCCTCAGCTGAACCTGGGTCCGGCCTCATCAGGTCTCAGAGCAGGTATGTGACTGGTAGCAGATTTCTGAGCTAGCACAGAGAATTTCTAGAGGTCACCAATTCCCCAACAAAGGTGCCTCTTTGAAGAGAAATACCTTTTCTCTCTTCCCACATATATTGTGTTAACTATTTCTATATGTATATATGCATAGTGAACAGCATGGGTGACCGAGAGCGCAGCAGCAGCAGAGCTGGCTTTCTTCACATCAGTGAGCTCAGTGACTGCTGTAACTGGGGAGTTCCTAGGACATGTCTTCCTCCTTGCCATGCACACAGATAGAGGTGGTTCTTCTCTGCTGCAAATGCACACACATTTTGTTCTAGCCCAGACAAACTCTTCTACTTGAAGGGAAACTCACAACTAAATTCACAGCGTAAAGGCAGGTATTAGGGTCACCTGCATTTCCTTCCTTGCCCTTGGTTATTTTTCTCTTGCTGCTTCTCTCTCTTTAAAGAACTTGCTGTCTCTGTCTCCCAACATTAGTCCAGCCCCTGTGTAAGTGCAAACTTTTACTCAAGCAGAAGACAAAATCTTTGCTTGCTTAACGGACCCAAAGGAGATAAAAAGTGAAGTACCTGATCTGGCGCGCCCACTTGCAGCCATGAACCTCCCAGCACCAAGGTAACTGTGCACACCCAGTACTTGAAGGGATTAAAGTAATAAATAAATTACACCAAGTGAGCTGTTGCCAGGGTGACAGAAATGAGATGAAGTGTGAAATGACTGAGCTGGGGTGGTGAGTGATAAGGAAACAGATTCATGACTGACAGCAGGCCTAGAAAGGGAAGGGCCTGATTATAAGTATCTAGGGAATCTCATCCCTTCTCCTCCCTCTGCTTCCCATAGGGATAAATCTCCAAAGGAGGCTTATCACTATGGATGTTTGAGATTCACACTAGACCTGCCCTGACAACAGCTTTCTCTGCACTAATCCAAAGTATAAAATAGCTCTGCACAGAGACCCTCTGTCCCCTTCTGAAGTGAAAATCACAGAGCTCTGCACCACAGCCCGTGACACCCAGAAAAGGAAATGAGACCATTTTTTACTGCGCTTCCTTCACACTCAGAGGCAGCATTTGGAAGCCTCACTCCATACCCAGGTTCAGAAATCCTGATGTATGAGCGAGTGCGTTTCACCATCTGTCTGTGGGTTACACTTCTGGTATTTAGAAAGTAGTGCCATTTATTGCCAAGCCTTTAAAGCACTTACATAAAGGTAAGAGGTGCACAAACAGACCTGAGCCCTCTGTGCATGTTTGTTCAATGTAAAAGCACACGCACAGGGGTGGTTTTCCCCACAGGTACAGAACATTCAATACAACTCAGCTGTACTCAACCGGTTTGAGTTTTGCCTGGAACAGCACCAACCTGAAACACAACGACCTGTTGCTATTTGCACTCACAGAGGTGGCTTCCAGTAGCAGAGGAGCAGCGTACCTTGTGGTGGCCGGCGATGGTGGCAATGTGCAGGGCTGTCAGTGCTCCATACCCGACCTGCTGGATGTCAGCTCCACCGTGCAACAGCGCTGTCAGCAGCTCCGTGTTGTCCTGAAAGGCAGTGAGTCCAACACGTTAGTGCTGGGCACGGCACTCGCAGGGAGCCCCGGGAGCTGTAGGTGTGTGGAGACCTCCAAGACCCTGGGAGACCTTACTGCAGTCTTTCAGTACTTAAAAGGGGTCTATAAGGATGATGGGGAGAGACTTTTTAGCCTGCTGTGACAGGACGAGGGGTGATGGGTTTAAACCTGAAGAGGGAGATTGAGGCTGGACACAAGGGAAAAATTCTTTACAATGAGGGTGATAAAACAATGGCACAGGTTGCTCAGAGAGGTGGTGGATGCCCCATCCCTAGAGACATTCAAGGCCAGGCTGGATGCGGTTCTGGGCAGCCTGGTCTAGTTGAAGATACCCCTGCTCATTGCAGGGGGTTGGAACTAGATGAGCTTTAAGGTTCCTTCCAACACAAACCAGGCTGTGATTCTGTTTCAAGCAAAGGGACTGACTGGGATGCCAGGAGCATGGGGTGCATGGAAAGGGTGGAGGGAGGATTTGCCCTGGGCACCAAAAGCCTCTCCTTTGCTAAGCTAAAGCCGGCATCTAAAGTCTTTACTCTGATTACATGATGTCATTAAAGATCTCTGTTTCCAAGCCATTATTAGGTGCTGACACAAACTGTTCTGCATGTTTGTCCTGGGTTTGGGACATTACAGCAGCTAACACGGCAGAAGAGCACCAGAAGAGCTCCCAGGACACCATGAGTGCCACATTCTCAACTGTGAGCTTGTTTTTCATACTATTTCACTCCTCTCCTGTCATGCACAGTTTTAGCTAGGACTTCTTGCAGGTATAACAGCAGCAATGGGCACTATCAAATAACAACCAACCTGAGAAACACACTAAGAGTCACAATGCACACGCAATGTGAGCAACAACAAATTCTGCTTCACAAATAGTGACACTAAACACAGAGAAGTGAAATGATGGGGGGCAGTGACAGAACTGGCAAGAGAAACCAGACTGTCTTGCTCACCATCACTTGTTCTAACTGCACTAACTACAGCTACAATAATTTCACCTTCTTGGAGATCTGCCCAGGGATGAGCCTTTTCCAATCCGTTTTCATCCTCTCATGAGAGGAAACACACACAGCTCAAGAGTGAAAGAGGTGCTAAAGGCTCCAAACTTCCTCATTGTTCCCTACCTCTTTGAAGTAGTCACTAGAAGAAGGGCAAGAAGGAGCCAATGCCAGACAAGCAGCAGCTGAAATATGTCTGTGAAAGCTTTGGTTCATAGTGAAATGGTTTTCCTGCTTTCAGGAAATAGCTGCAATTTCTCTTTGATAACAATGGACTATCAAATAGTTTCAGACATCGAAACATGGTGCTTGGGTGGCTAATGGGTGGGATATTGCACAGCCTGGGAAGACAGGCTGGGTCTGAATTACCTTGGAATGTTCTGTTCTGGTTAGTGACCCATCCCAGTTTCCCCAATTCTGTTTTACCCAGAGGAAGCTACACAAAACCACCCGGAATGCAGGCAAGCAGCAGGCAAGGAGTTTCACAAGAAGCTGCCTGCCTCAATGCACATCACTGCTATTATGAGGCATCTGTCGGCTCCTTTATATTTTACTTAGGAAAGAACTAGAATACAACAGAATCTGTCATTTAAAGTCTCAAAATGTCACTTTTGGGAGGAATGTGATATTGCATTCTACTTTACATCCCCAAATTCACACTAGTTTGCTTAGCTTCATGGTACCTGCAGAAGCTACAGGATACTACATTACACCAAATGACTTTCTGATATAGTTTTGTGCCTAAGTGGATAGAAGAGATTTATCAACTATACAGTGCAGGGCAACCAGACAAAACAAGATTTGATAGCAAAATCAAAACTATTCCCAAGTAATGAAAACACCTGGGAAATCTGATCTAAAATTCCTTTTAAACAAAGGAATGGTTTTTCAGCTAAATTATTGACTGGAAACCATTCACTGAGACTGACATTAAAGAAAGCAGAGAAATTCTTCCAGGCAGTTGGCTAATAACGCAACACCGAGCATGGGGGAAGTTTCTTTTATGACTGCTATAAAACAGCTCATCCCATGATGTATAAGACTGGATGATTGTCATTGGTTTATAGCTTGCATTGTTAATGGGTTCCAGTGGCTATAAAATTAACATAGGAATTCCAAGACATAATGCAAGATACAGGAAGTGCTCATAGCACAGTAACTAGGAGAGACGGTGGCTCATGGACAAGTATACAAAGCTAAATATGGAGCTGCAGAGCATCCACAGCATCCTCAGCACATTGTGAGCTTCAGGTGTCCAGCTCCATGATGGAATCTTCAGCCTGTTTAATGACCACCTCTCAGAACACACCTGGGGCAAGGTTATTGTCCCAGGATGGGATTCATGAAATCCAGCAGCTGGAGCAGGAAATGGGCTCAGCTGGTCCACAACAAACACTGGAGATGATAGGGCAGTGTCTTTCTTCCCACCTTCAGACACAAATACAGCTGCTTGCATCTCTTCTTTCCTACCCTTCCTACTGCCCTCTAAACAGCAAAACCATTGCTGCATTGGGGTCCAGCGTCTGCCTTGCACAGATCATACTGAGGGCTGTGTGCCATGTGCCCCTGCACGTTGCCTGTAGGCAACACTGCTCCTACACAACCTGTGTTAGGCTTTCCCTTAGCTCTCCGCATTCCGCATGGGGAAGTTGACTGCATGCTCATGCTGGACAGCCATAGGCGCTGACTGCAATATGAATCCTTTCCAGGAGAGACTGTGGTTGTCTTCTTTCTGGACAAAGGTTCTAATCACCAGATTATCTCCCAACAGAAGGCAAAACATCTCCTCCTCCACAGGTGAGCTTTTGGAGAGAAATGGTAGAGACTGCGATGATTCCTGCTGCCTCTGGAAGTGGGTGTTTGGCTTAAAGACCATCTATCACTTCCATGTCCTCTGGCAACACCACTTATGGATCGGGAGTGGCACACAGGTGCCATCCTGCTTAACCAGCTTTGAACACACAGCAAATGGGACCTGCATCAGCTATGAGAGCTGCAGAGGAAAGAGTCTGTATGAACTTATGGCACCTATGGGACATCTAAGTGCGGCCATTACGGTTTAGAAAAGCTCCTAAATTTGATTTGAGTTCCCCCTAAAAAGCCAGGTGCTTTTGGGGCTGGTCTATACATGGATTCAGTTTCTAAGATGCTCTATCTCAAAATAAGAATCATAACAATTCTTTCAGAAAATGCTCTCTTTGTCCACTTTATTCCTCGCTGCTGCTACTGCTGAGTCTCAAAAGATAAATACAATAGTGAAGAAAATTAATACTGAAGCTGAATGAGGAATCTGAGGGGGAACAACAAAGAAGCAGCAAACAAGAAAAATTGCAAAATGAATTCTTTTGA
The DNA here is from genome assembly GCA_009867235.2 of Psittacus erithacus. Classification (NCBI taxonomy): domain Eukaryota; kingdom Metazoa; phylum Chordata; class Aves; order Psittaciformes; family Psittacidae; genus Psittacus; species Psittacus erithacus. The sequence goes on from WYDI02040475.1 coordinate 15,590, forward strand.
GACTGCTTCTGGTACCTGCTATGATAACAAAGGAGTGCTGCTCCATCTTGAGTTGCATTGGATGATTGAATCAATATTTCCAAAGCAGGATCATACCCTCATGGATGACACTGCAAAAACACTTGCTGGTTCCCTGCGCTGGGCTCTTTACAGGGCATTTTCTCATGCACTGTAAATGTGAAATCTGTATTTTCACCAGAAATAGCAACTAGAGACTCCAGCCGGGTGATGCACACAAATGAATGGCTCGGCTCTGATTTCTTTTCACCAGTTCAGTTTACCTTATATGCTGCCAAGTGCAGAGCTGTAAACCCATTTCTGGTTAGTCTGGACGGGCGCAGTCCTTTCAGCATGAGAGTTCTAATGTGGGACTTGTTACCTTCAGAAAGAAAAAGGGAAACGGAGTCAGGTACAGGGAAGAATGTGCAGATAAAGTAAGAAACTTCCTTGTGAGCCTCAAGCAAAGAGCAGCAGAGGCTCAGCTGCTGACCTGAGGCAAGTCATGAAGTAGATTCTCCTGCCACCTCCCAATGGCACTGGACACCACATCCTGGCCCACAGGGGCAGCTGCAGACCTGGCCATGGCCTGGCCATTTGCTCACACTTCGATGGGGATTTGCCAAGGACAGGTGAATCTCTACAGGAGCAAAGCCCTGTGTCACATCCTGACCACACTGCACTGCACAGAGCAGCAGACGCTGCCGGACTCTGGCTCTCAGCCACTGCCCTCCTTCGTCCCTTCAGAACTGAAGCATCACTCTCCCCCTCCACATGACATTGTCACAGGGACAGTTGGTCTCGGGACGGTGCTGAGTGTCACATGGGCATCGGCCTTCCTGTGACCTTCCTGATGCACAATGGTGACCTCAAAACACATACCTGCCTTCTATTGACAGTAATCAAGGACAAGGTCAGTCCTGTTATGTTCTCTCCTTCCTTCCAGGGCTCACACACCATATGGAGTTAATGAACAGTGCCTGCTTTCTTACATGTCCTCTCATCAGTCCCCAATGGCTCTAACGTTACTAGGCACTGGCGTCATGTCTGCGTATGACCTTGCACTCTGACAGTGAAGATGCACTGGGTTTTCAGCAGTGCAGGATCAGGCCCTCCTTCATGATGGCATCAAACTGAGATGGAGCAAATCCTTTATGTGTGTTATTAGTGTTTGCAGAGCTGAAACCTGAGGGTAAAATTCTCTTTGCCTCTCAGCTGATTTTGGCTCTTGTATAACAAGAGCAAAGTGTGTGCATGAACAACTGACCCACTATGGGTAACAGAGCAGCAGTGTGGACAGGAGTGGAAAATCCCACCACCAGTGTGTTTTGATGACCGCCCCAGCAGACATCCTGCACTCTTTCCTCATGTGCCCTCAGCTGCTGTCTGCAAAAATCCAATCAGGTGGTACTCGTCACTAAAGCATTTGGGTTGCTCTTCTTTTAACCACCGTGGAATGAAATGCAGGTATTTAAATTGCCCTGGGAAAATAAGTGTTGTAGGTATGGCAAAGGATTGCTAACGTAGGTGCCTATCCTGGGGTCTGTGGCATGCGCAGAGCACAGCACTATAGAGCAATACTGAATGAGAGTGGATTGATGAAGCAAGTGAGTACAGCACACTGTGAATCAGTTGAACACTTACAGCAAAACACTACATTAGCAACCAAAACTTTTGCTGGACCGAAGCATCAGCCACAATGTGGTTCAGTGCAGCTTGACTCACCCCTTTTGGCAATGGGGTTTAGAATGGTGCTGCAAGGTGCTTACCCAGCTGTCAGCAAGGACAGCATGGAAGGAAGCTGCCTGAAAGCACCCTCTTCCTGACAGTTACCAGACCCCAGACCAGGAGCTGCGTAAAGAACATCGGATTTCAAATACCTACCCCCACAGATGCAGCATAAATGGAGCAGAGAGAGCCCATTTTCTGTGCGGTAATTCAGATTGACTTTGCAGAAGGCTTCATCAGAGCTGCAAAAAAAGGGTTCACAGATGATCACTGTTTTCAGCTGTCGCACATCTCCTGTCATTTGGAAAAGCTTTCAAACAGAAATCTCAGGGCAGCTTTTGAGACCTGGGGCTCAATTTATACCCTGTGTGCACTCAGTAAGTCTGAAACACTTGATGGACATCAAGCGAGAGTCCAGATTTACTATTTTCTGGACAACCCTGCAATTCAGTCACAGCAGAGCCTGAATTCAGCTCCATTAGAGAAATAAAGGAAAGACTCCTCAGCAATATCAATGATCTGTGCAGGGCCAGCTTCTGTATTGATGCAATAATAAACAAGGAATAGTTTAAAAGCTGTGTGTTTGGTCTGAAGCGATGCGCTGGGCAAGCACAGAGCTGGAGGCAAAAGAGAGGAGTAATGAGAACACTCATTCCCCAAATGAGGTCACAGAAACACCATCAACACATGGAAGCTGTTCTATGGGAACACCACGGGAGCACGTACATGGAACGAGGGTAGGCCAAGCTCAGATCAAAACCTGGTAATGATTAAAGGCAAAAGGAATGAAGGAATCTTTCCAGAGCCACATTTCTGGTGGAGGATTTGCAGTTCCAGTGGCATACCAGCTCCTAAGAAGATCCATGAGCGTCTGAGACCTGTGGAGACTATGGAAAGGCAACTCTGCATTCACAGTTCTCAGATAACTGACCATCACATCCTGTGACACTGACAAAGGGAAGCTCCCTTTATTGTTTAATTTTCTTCCACATTATTGGTAAAGTGTTACATCTGAATACAGCTTCATGATTTCATAGTGCTTCCCAGGCCACACAAAGATGAAGTGAATAGTTAGAATGAAGTCATTGTTGTTAATACATTTCCAATAGAATAACTCTTGAACAGGATCCATGTCAAGCCTGACTCATTGAAAAAGGCACTCAACTTTTGTATTTGATGCTCTGCTCTTTTTTACAAAATAAAACCCAACAACCATACATAAAATGTTAAAACCTCTGATTTTATAGTTCATCAATAGCCATTCTTCTTGTCATAGAATCCCAGCCTGTTCTGGGTTGCAGGGACCTTAAATCTCCTCCAGCTCCAACCCCTGCCACGGGCAGGGACACCTTCCACTAGAGCAGCTTGCTCCAAGTCCCTGTGCCCAACCTGGCCTTGAGCACTGCCAGGGATGGGGCAGCCACAGCTTCTCTGGGCACCCTGTGCCAGCGCC
>WYDI02040477.1:0-21947 GCA_009867235.2 Psittacus erithacus
TCTAAGCAGTAGCTACAAACATTGGTATTATCAGCACTGTTCTCAGGCTGAAAGTTAGAAACACAGCGCTGCACCAGTCACTAAGAAGGAGAAAAAATGACTGCTACTGCTGAACCCAGGACATCCTGCAACAGAGAAGAGGAATAAAGGGAGAACAAAGAGTCTGTGGAGAAAAAAAAAATGTTAGGGGAAGGAATTAGAGCCTCAGAAAATTTGCCTAAAATGTATAGACAAAAGTCTATGGAATTAATAATGGGAACAGAGGAAAACATCTGTGTCTAAAGAGAAATACTGGCCATTAGGAAAGGCAGTATGTTTAGTGTCTGGAGGTAGTTGTTTCAACACTATCAAAAAAGTAATGTGCTGGACTACAAAATTATCCTCAACCCATGGTTTTTTAACCACTGTGACCTGCATTTAAAAGCAAGTTTTTTGAAAAACAGATGAAGATAAAACTATGTCAAGATGTCATATATCAAAGACTGGCAGGATGAGGATCTGCTGTGGACAAATTTTGTAAATACAGTGGGAAGTGAGGAAGGGAATGCAAACATATTTAAAAAGTCAATTAGGAAACAGTAACAAGTACACTGAAGAACTGAAAAGTATAATTTTTAAAGGTGGCTAACTCATTGAAACAAGATGTTTGAGGGTAAAATAGGCGGGTACACTGAAAATCCATTCTCTCACTAAGTCTGTTTATCACAAAAAAAAGGATTTCTATCTTTAGTCTCTTTCTGCAGTGAATTGCTGGCAAAGTCTGGTATACTGACTGGCAGAATCACTCACATTTTTACCACTACTTTTTGGCAATCAGCTGTACCCAAGAAATATTTATTCACATCACAATCAAAGTCCTTTCTAAAAACTTTCTTGCAGAACTTAATGTGACATACGATCCATTTGACCAGTCATTTTCTAAAGATAGTCCAGAAAATGTCCTTCTTCTTACAATGTGGACAAAAATTGTTAGCCCACTTGAAAGAAAAGAAAAAAATCGTAGCCTGAGCTTAATCATTGGACTAAACCACAAACAATAGATTTGAAGCTCAGAAGACAAGTACTTTGGCATTTCAGGTTGCCAGTGCAGCAGATTAGCAGAAATTGTTCTATCCTTTGAATCAGTTTCTCATCATGGATTTATTCAAAGCAATCTCTGCTGAAAATCTGATATTATTTGCAGGGCTCATTCTGTGAAGCACAATGAGTTGCAATATGAAATGGCTTGAGCTGCTATGACTATAGCAGAGACTTCCAAGTCGCATATGTTATAGAGTTACAGTACTACACAACAAAGCAAACCTTGCTATAGGGACTACTGTCCCCATACTTGGAATCGTGTCACCTGAAATTGCTATTTAAACAAGAACATTTGAGCAGCACAAAATTTCTTTGCAAGCAAGCTTTCCCAAGGCGTAATGTATTCTCGTTTAAGTCAATGTGGTTGTGCTGTGCTCCCTCCAAATGCTAAATGAGATGAGATAGATCCCTATGGACTTTAGATATACTTTGGGGTACTAAGACATGCATGCACTTTCAAAAAAATATATTTTCCCTTCTATTTCCGGTTGAAAATATTTTATTCATTTTCCCGAAAAAGAGAAGCTTTGTTCCTTGAATTCCAAGAGTAGTGACAACACCAAGCTCAAGCCCACTTAAAAAACCATATATTGCACTTGCAATTTAGAGGAATTTACCAGACATACCGTTACTGCATTTCAGTGGGCCATGGGCTGGAAATGTTAAGAGTCTGTTTGTCTACATGCATTGCTCATCAAAACCAGACCGTCCTAATCTTGCAACTGAAACATGTTCTTGCTTAATTTATGCTATCTGAGCTGCATTTTCAAAAGGAAAATAGTTCTGACTTTAACTGGAATAGCTAAAGAGATATAGTTATGTTGCACAGCTTTAAATCTCACACAAATAAGATCAACTAAGCAAAAAATAAAGGTGTACAACCTGTAACACATCAGTCTTTGCTGGACTCTTTACCACAATGTCATGTGGAAAAGTTGATAAATGTGTTTAGGAATACAGATTGCAACAAACAGCCTATGTATTTATTTTATTTTCAAATTATGGAAGCGCCTATACATATTTTGGATGCCTGGAGCTCAATTAAATGGTAAAAATTACAAAACCAAAAAACAGAATTAATATTACATCAAGACTGTTCCAGGCAAGACAAAACATCAAATCAAAGCAGCAGAGGTAACAAATTCCCAATCTATTTTAGAGCAACCTTCTCCTGCTGCTACTACACTCCCATGATAGACGAGAAAATAAGGTATGTTCACTGACATCACCCTCATGCTTGCACTAAAGTGGCATTATTTCCTAAGCAGATTTTTTTCCTATTATTTAAGAATTACTGATTAGGACTATGAATGTTCTTTAGAGTGTTTTGGAGCTTTTTGAACCATGTTGACTGTTGGAAGAGCGATTTTTAACCATGGTAAATATTTATTCTGTCAAATAATATTGAGCCTATTTCTAACTCAGCTTCTTCTGGTAGACCTCCTTTGGACTAAACTCTGCTTTTAAAACAGTATCTCTGTTGTGATGACTTGCATGACCCCTCTTTATCACTCTGCCTTTATGGCTTTTCTGTGTTTCTGTGAAGCATTTATCATCAAATACAATGCATACCTCCTACACAACAGCCAAAACAATAACTGGTCAATGATTCAGTTCTCTCCTTATTGCAAGTAGCCCTTGTGCTTTGAATCTTGCAAAAGAGTATTCCCATTTCAGGTAAGGCCACCCAGTTTGCTGCTGTGGTGACATAAATATTAGCACAAGTATTTTGGTTTATGCCTTGTCATTGCTTGTTTCTAGTATAAATTCTTCTATTTTGCTGCTTCTAGTTTAAGCAGGTAGGTAGATACTGTTCCAGAGAAAATTTTGGTCTAAAAGAAATTTTGATCTAAGGCTGTTTCAGCAAGGTGCAAAAGCATCCACTTAATTTAGAGAACAAATAAATAATAATTAATAGATTCATACAGAACTGAAGAAGAGAAGAAATAAGAAAATTAAAGTGGTGTGATCATAGCATACACTCCAGCCCCATACTGCAATATAAAGTCATGAACGAGAAAGCACTCAGTCTATAATCTACTTAAACCAGAGCATGTGTGTTTAGAAATAAACGTATTTTCAAAGCTTGACAATAGTTTCTAGCCTGCAAAACTTGTGATCTGTTTAGTTTTTAGTTTAGTTTGTGATTAGGGGACCCTGCAATACTCAGACTTATGATAACTTTATCATAAGCCTATGTGGACACAGTAATATTATGTACTTTTCCATGAAACATCTAAGAAACTCATATATTCCTGTTTTTATCACAATGAGACGATGAACAAGTGTCTTTTGTGCATCTTATGCTAGTAACCTTGTGACTGTTCTGCTATCCTCATCCATCATCTATAGAATACTGTGAAACAGAAAAAGATGTCAGACTGTATTTTCAAAATGATTGGTGTTTCTAGTCCAGAAAGAGCATTTAATGCTCTATCTTAAAACACATGGTCAGTAGTTTTATTTCCTACGCATTACAATCTAGTGGATATCAGAGCTTTACTCTTGTAGAGCATATAGATACAGAAAATAGTTTTCTCAGGAAAATCAATGATATTTTTAATTTCCCGCACAAAGAACAGGCCCCAAAGATTTTTTATATAAAATTGAAAATGTTTTCATTCATTTATTGCAATGAAGCAATACATAAATTATTGTATACAAGCATGCAATCAACACCTTTTCTTCTCAGAAATCAATAGCTCTATCCTAAAGAACTCTGTCATTTCAGACATTATGCAATCCTTTCCAAGAGCTTAGAGATTGAATGTCTGTATAAACTCAGTAATCATGAGATTATCAGCCATTTGTTCACTGGGGATGTTAAAGAACCTTCAATATCATTAAATACATGTGAGCATTTTTTTAGAGTTGATTTTGAAATTAATAATGACTAAGTTAAAAAACTAAATGATTCAAGACTGTAGCACACTGAAGTAAGATTTCAACTACAGAAAGTGAACAGATCCTTTACAAAAAGAGATGTTCATATCCCCTGATATATAGCCAGAGAAGCTTCTTTCTATAGTCAGTGGAGACACAGAACCACCTGCAAAGAGAGGCCAGAGAGAGAGAACATCTGAGCTATCTCCTGTGGATGATTCTCCAGACGAATGTCTCTCTTCAACTTGAGAAACAGCCTTGTGAATATAGCCAGCTAATTTAACTAGCATAGATTGTTATCTAAAGTTGAGGGATGCAAATACTCCCTTAAATACTGTATTTGCAACTAAATGGTTTTATCAGTCTGCTATGAAGACAGACTCTGATGTGTCTTTATGCTGCAACTGTTCCTTTTTTATTTCCAAAAGAGAGGAAGTTTGATTAAAAATACTGTAGAAGATATTTTTTAAAAAAAACTTCTGTGTTTATTTTCTCCTTTGCTTTGAATTTATAGATTTTTTACCAAAAACATAAGAGGATACTGGATTTTTGCTTCTGCATCAGCACAAAAAATGCCCTTCAAAAATTATTTTTATCCCCATAATTCAGGCTTCCCCTTTGAATATTTCCATTAAATTATTTCTGTTTTCTTTTCTCCAACTCTCTTCTTTATGTATTTTCATTCTCTTTCAGCATACCTTTCATTCCATTTGCAAAATATTTTCCATCCTAGCATTCTCTTGATAGACCATTGCCAACTGAACATAGGAGTTTCCCTGTTTGGTCTGTTTTTCACCACAAGTTAGTATTATCTACTCTCCCCAAAAGTCAGAAACAATTTATTTGTGTTCACTCTTGTTTTCTTGCCAGTGTCTCCAACCCAGGGTTTTCATCATTTTTCAGATATAAGACTTAATTTGGTTTATTACTTGCACCAATGTCTTTTTTAATCATTGTTGTCATTACTGAGGTTAATGAACTTTGCCCTTTGAAGGTTTTCTTTCCTCAGTCTTTTTTTTTTTTTTTTTTAACTGCTAAGGTATTTCTTCCAGTCTGTTCTATATCTTTTCTATATCTATTCATTCTGTGAAATGGCAGAAAGACTCCTGAATTCACTGCTTAAATATAGCCATGATATCCCATCAAAGACGACCCAGTCTACAACAGTACCTACGCACATTAGCACATTTTTCATCCTTGGTAAACTAAGTGCCAGCTCAGACCAACAGTTATGTGAGGATTTAATTCCTCATGGTGTGACTATAGGGCAAATAGCTCCCAGTATGGGTTAACCCTAGAGCTGAATTTGCAATCTTAGCCCAAACTTAATATGCTTATCAGAGAGAAAACCAAAGTTGTAGCACTTTCTTTTTTTTTAACTGAAATTCTACTGCTCCCCGTATTTCCCACAATTTCTGTTCCACTGTATCCCAGTCAAGGTATATTTGTTGGGGTTTACTCCCACTCCAGACTTTGATTAGGAATTTTGAGGAAACAGAGTGTTAGGAAAGGTGGAAACCAGCATGAACTTATTCACAAAAACGTTTATAGGTTGTGTTATTTTGGACTCCAAAAGCACACATATTTTACTCTGCAGGAATATATACTACTTGTTTTCATTATAACTGAGTGCATGTGTGGGAAAGGGACAGATGTATTTTCCTCACATTCTTGACCAGATTTTAAATGAGCAAGTTTATCATTAGGCATACTCAGTCTGTTCTGAAACACATCTTTCCTACCAACTACGGATCAAAGAGAAGTCTTGAAGACTGTGATACAATTTGCTTTTTCAATTTAAAATAGAGGGCATTCACTTACTAAAGTTAGGTTGCTCTTTTGTAGGGGAAGAGTAATGCAAGAAAAATTAAAAATGCTATCAATATAATATTAGATTTCAAATATTCTTCAGTTAAATCTCTTTTGCTGGCCAAAGCTGTATACTAATGAAACTTTTTATAATAGGGAAAAGAATGCATGAAAATAAATAGTCTATTTAGACTTAGATTTATTTCACATCTTTTTGCAAAGTACTAACTATACAGCTATGTTTGCACCTGCTTATAAGTAGACAGATGTAAGTTCAGTAAGGCTGGCGCTTTCCAAAATAGTCGGAACAAGTGGCAGCACATATAGAATGAAGTCTTCCTGCAATATTACTGCCAGTGTGATGTCATGTATGTGGAATCTTTGCAAGTGCAGTTATTTTTGTCACCTAAGCACAAATAGGCCATTTGTGTATGTACCTCCCTTGACTGGACAGCAAAACATTTCACTGGCATTTTTGGTCTTAATTCATATTATTTACCACATGGATCATCTACCTTTCAAAATAATAGTAGTACCATAATAAAGGAATGATTCATTATAAATTCAAGCTTGATTAAACTGAGATTAAGTGACAAGGATTAAATCAGATTGTAAATGTAAACTCCAGAAAAATTTTAATTTTATAGCCATCTTTACATGGGTTATATCCTGGGGCTTTATTATAAAGAACAGTAAGTTCTTTAAAATTAAGAAGAAAATTAGAAGAATGAAGTAGACTATTTAGTTAGCTATATATGTCTGGATTATTTCCCATAAAAAAGAATTACAAAAATAATTAAATAGTTGTCCCTTGTTCATAGAGGTGATCTAATATCTCAGGCACAAAAGAACATTCATCTCACATTTGAAGAAAAACAGCATTACATTTTCCTCTGATACAGTGTAAAAACTCTTAAATGGTCACTTTATCAGATTCTGTAAAAAAGCTACTTTATATACTCTGTCTATGAATTGGTTTTAATTTATTTTTCTCTATTTCATATCCAGCTTTAATTATGAGATTTGCTTACCTTCAGACTGTAGTGTCTACCTTCATGCATTGATTACTATTTTTCATGTTGTCCACCACTACTGAATTTACAGGTCTTTACAATTTCATTTGTATGTGAAAAACACATGTAAAAAGAAAGCAAATGTATATTATTTAAAAAAAAAAGTTTCTACTTATTATTACTCAACAATATTACCCATTTAACCCTGTTAAATTTGTTAGTTTATGTTTACAGTTTGCATTCAATCTCAATATCAGAAATACAGATTTTTATGGTTCCTTGAGAGGAATTAGGTTATGTAGTTAGACTATTATAACATGTCACTCAAACCAAAATCCTCCATGCATTAGCATTACACTGTGTTTTTCAGAACATCCCCTACATAGTATTAGAATATATTTTAAAATCTACATAGATTTAGTAATATCAATTATTTCAGATTGATGAGAATGTTTTTTGTTTATCATCCATCAAAACTTTTGCATTCCTTGTCTTGGAATTACACTTTCTGATACTTAAAACCTGTATCCAAAAAAGGGTAGCTAATTTAACTAATTTTGTCTTTTTCTCTCAATGTACAAGGTCATTAATTGCTATTGGGACCTTCATAAACCCTAGTCTGTTGATGGGGTGAGAACTCTGTTGTTAAATGTATTATGGCAGGGCTGTCTTTGGAGATTGCCTGCTTGATTGCTTTGTAAAGGCCCAACGGCACACAGCAATTAAAATCCATAGACCTTTATAACCCTACTGCTGTTTTATGGGCCTTTTTGTGTCCTTCGGTGTGGTTTACCATTTGCGTGTCTCCCAGTGGATCTTCTTTTCAGAACTCAAAGTGGAATTTTTTTTCCAGAGTGATAAAGCTAGTTATACATCATGTGAAAGGTTAATGACTATTTTCAAAAAGAGCATATGTTTAATGTCATAGGGTGAAAGTTATAGTAAAGAACAATTAAGTAAAATCACTTGTTATTTTCTCATTCTTGAAGTATTTAGATACTACTACTAATATACAGTCCAGTAAGTTAAGTCACTGAATGATTCCAAACTATTAAATTGATTTTGAAATTCAAGTTTAACCTTTTAAGCAGAATTAAATAATTGGGCAGTTTGTCTGTGTATATCCATATCCATATGGAATGAGAAAATGCTAGTTCCAGAGCATGTTCCCTAACATCTGCTACCACGAATATTCTACTTCAGTGAGACACTGAGAGTATCCCACTTAAAGCAGTACACAGAACAAATAAACAGTAGTGGACCCATGGAAGTGCTAATGTTCTCAGAAGTTATATAGCTCCATATCACCCCATTTAAATGTGTTCCCTTGGTCTCTGTTAATAATGAACTACTCAATGCAAATAACACAAAACAACCACGTAGTGAATGAGAACCATCTCTGTGGCACAACTGTGGTCTCATGGACAATAGGTCCTTTCAATAGCACTTGAAATTTTTAGTTATAATCAATGAACAGTACAAACTTTACCACTACTGATCTTCATACTAAAAAAATAGCTATTTTTGTGGCTTCGCATGACATATTTGCATCATATTTTCAGGGAGAGGAAAACTGACTTCTAAAATTCAGTATGGAGCAGCCATTAATTAAGACAGAACCTGTGATTTAATGGAATAAATGCTATTGAAGGAAAATAATTGAACATTTCCTGGAGATCTCATAAAGCTTGCTTTTATTTTTTTCTTAAATTCATTTCTGTACGTGACAGAATAGGCACTTTCACAGAAATAAATTACTCAACAAAACTTTGATTCTAAAATGACATATGGACAGGGATTGAAAGAATGGTAGAAAAAGAAGTAAAAATGGAACAGGAAATGAGTCAGCCATGAAAAGAAGCCTTTTGAGAATGCAGTAATTCACAGCTACTACAAACTACCACAGACAAACTGTTTTTAGATCCTAGCAAATGGAAAAAGTCTATTTATATAGATTTCTATTGAAAGAAGGGACTAATCAGATATTATTTACCTATAGCCTGTTGATTTCTGCATCACTTTCACAGTTTGTATATCCAAATGCAGTTTTCATTTTGCTCTCAAAGCCAGTCACTCAAGCTATTGTAGACCACATATTCTTTTGTGTATCTTCATTCTGCAATATTTTAAGCTGGAGAGGATATTGTGACCAAAGTAGACGTAAGATATTTTTAGTACAATTGTGCAAGTCCATAGTTATCATAATTAAAGACACTAGGCTTTAAAAGTATAGCTGAAATCTGAAATCAGCCTTCAAAATATCTGTTACTACCAGTGACAAGCAAGATACTGATTTTCAGAGGTTAGGAAATGTGTAAACCAATTATTGAGAAGGAGAGAATGTTTCCTTTCTTAAGTTAATTCTATTTCTTATGGAAATCAGGAGGACACAATGCATAAGGAACTTCACAATGCCAAAGTAATAAAGCTACTTTGTGACTTGGTCATCGCAGCTGAAGGTCCCCAGATAACAGTTAGTCATTGGAGCCAGTTTATCTAAATATGCATTTGATCTTCATATGTCATGACCCCTTGACAGCATGCAGTCAAGTACTGCGGTATCCTTGGCTTTTTAGCTGCCATTTTTCAGGGCTTTTTGACTATTAAGAGTGCCAACTGCCATAGAATATATTTTGTGGTCATGGATTGTTCTCACTTTAGTAAATAACAGCAGTGCTGTGTTCCCTAACAGCAGGAAATCTTTCTTTGAGGATCCAGTTTCCACCCTTTGTTCAACTTATATGAACTTATAGCAACTTACTGGGATCACATCTGGGAAGAAAATCTATTGACCCTCAAAATAGCGCTTGTTTTAGCCCTTGCAGTTTCCATTATGTAGGTTTTATCCGCGTGGTTTAAAACATAGATTAGAGTACCTTGGTCCAGGTTTTGATAAGGAAGATTGAGCAGGCCATGTAACAGCATATTTCATCATAGCTAAAATCCTGGTATGTGTCTGAAATGAGAGTTGAGCATTATTATGCAGATCTGAATCTGAATTTCTTGCAAAATAAATCTGTTCTGCTGCAAGGATGGATTTTATTTTTTCTTTCTTCTTAAGCTCCCTTCCTTTTTATAGAACGATGTCATCACTTCCCTTACTTGTTTATTTAGAGAAAGGTGGTATTCCTACATTTTAAAAGCCCTAGATATTTGCTGTGATAAGGAACATAAGACAAATCTGGAACATTGATATTTTTCATGAAGTTAAAAACACACCAACTGGTCTTATAAAATGCTACAACTGTTTTTATGACAGATTAATCTCTTTCTTCTTGTTGATTTTCTTGTGTGCTTTCTGTGTTGCTCTTGAGCTGATTTTTTTCTCTTTTTTTTTTTATAGTATTTTTTCATAAAGTAGCCATAATAATGTATCTTTCAGGTCTAAAGATGTCATTATTATATCATTCAGAATACTGATATAACAGGCCAGGCTGGAGCAACCTGGTCTAGTGGAAGGTGGCCCTTCCTGTAGCAGGGGGATTGGGAGTAGATGAACTTTAAGGTGCTCTCCAACCCATATTGTTCTATGATTCTATGATGCTATGAACAGGAAAATACTGTAATTTGCAACACATACCTTCATATATAATGTATGGAATCATGCACTACTTCCTCACTTTTTGAACTTTAAAATACAGTTGGTCAGAAAGGTTTAAGACTATGGGTTCTAGCAAACATGGATTACATCAGAGTAAAGAATCAAGTAAGTCTGAGCCACATGAATCCACAGAACAACTGTGAAACCACATTTTCTTTCTGTTGGAAGGCAAGACATTAATGGTACTCACACTGTGGCTGTCAGATAAAATATGAGCATGCAGACTATAAGTACTAGAGCATGTTTAGTGCCTTACTTATGGGACCATGACTAAGATAGATCTGGATGATAATTACAACAGTATATAATGATAAAGATGAAGACAAATATAAGAACAGTAATTTACTCAGGTGGATCAAAAAGAACTTTTCAGCTGAACTTTCTGGGCAGAACATTTCCTGAAGACTTCAGTCCTATGAAGATTGTTTTTGAAGATGTGCAATGTCTGCAGATACGTGATCGGTGTTAACTGAACTCAGGAGCATGTAGCCTCAAATTCAAACTCTGGTTACTCTTGCGCTACAGTGGTGACAAGGTTTAATTGGATCGTTGCTCCTCCTTGTTGAAGGAAATCAATCGAAGTACTTATGCAGATGTTTCTTCTTGGTAATGAGAGGAACCTGGCCAGTCTAGTTTTAAGTAAAATAGCTGAATTAAAAGCTAAATTGAGGCTTTCTGACATGGATGATCAGTGATTGCAAGCAGAAGTCTTGAAATTAGTTGACATTTCATATGGCAATCAAAATGGATTCAGTGAAGCGACTGAGATGTCCATTGAGGTCCTCTCCACCATGACATTTATTCAGGAGAAGTAACTCATCAGAGACACTTTGATGAAATCAGTTAAGACACTGTGGGAAAGCATGTTTTTGGGGAAAATGAGTCCCTTTCAAAGATCTGAAGGTTGGTGGTGAGAAATTCTGAAGGTACTGAGAACTAGACATAAAAGAAAAATGCGTTTGGTAGCTGAAATCTAAGAAAGAATAATTTTTTGACCTGATAAACAAAAAAAAGATAGGTTTTATTGCAGGGGTTTATAATGCAGAGGTGAAACATCTGTTGTATAAAATGCCATTAAGATAGCTACAAGAGACATGAAGCAAGAGTGGAAACTCTTACAAGTGTTTCCAAGTAAGCGTTTGCTAGGTTTTAAAGACTCTAATGCTGAAAGCTACCCAAAAGAGTATTAAGCAAGACAACACCTGCATTAAAACTATGCTTGCAAAACTCCAGTGAAAATATACATTTTACATAGCCCAATAAGCTACCAGGTTTGTCTCCTGCCTACGCATTTCATCAGTGCAATCACTCAAATACACAAGGGATAAAAACACGAATATGCAAAATCAGGATTTAGCTTCTTATTCTTTTCAGTATTGATAACGTCCGATAAGTATGAAATGTAGTATTAATTCTAGTCTGAAAGAGGGTCCTCTGCATTTATTTTTGTTATACATTGCACTGCATCATTTTTCACACAAGTGATCTCTATGAGTGGTCAGCAAGCATACTATGTTACACAAGCAATTGTGAACAAAGTAGGGTTTTTTTTTTGTTTAAACTTCTATTTATATATGGGAGCTTTCAATGAGATGAGATCAGTTAAACAACTAAAGTGAGAAAAGTCAATAATAACACTGTTCATAACTTTTATTTTTAATTGCAAATCAATAATTTGGTTTAAAATGTTAAATTTATTTTAAGCCACATGCTGAAATGATGTGACATTTTAAGATAACACTCAATGTTACTGTGAAGCTAATTTTTTCCCTTTGAAATAGCCTAAAAAAGGATTCTTTTTCAGCTAAAGTTTTTTACAGATGCACATAAACATACAGAAATATACTTCCACTTTTCTTGAAATACCAGTGAAATAATAGTGGATACTAGTAAAACATTTCCATATTAATTATTCTACTCCATAAAATATACAGATAGGGTAAAATATTTTTCCATATATAACTCTCTAATTTCCAGACTTTTGTAATAATATTTACTGTTTTTCACATGTTAATACACACTTAAGAATGAAGTGTTTTTCTTTCATACCTTTTTTCACTTTTTTTCTCTTGTTCTTTCTAAGCTGTTGAGGACTAAATTTACATAACTTCATTAGTCTGACAGTGTGGCTGTTAGAGCATTGCTGTCCCACGTCTTGCTCCCTTTTTGCCATCTGTTGAGCCACTAAATCCCGTAACTCAGTTTGCCTCTGCAAAACCACCAGCATGGCTGACCAGCTGAACAGCAGAGGGCTCTACAGCATGGTGCTTTTTCACAGAAGGAACTATCAAGTCTATGCTGTACTTTCAGATCTCATCAGATGCAATTCTTACACCACACTGTACCAAGAGCAAGATATTTTTGTTAGGAGTCATGATTAATTAAAATACAATATAGCCAAGCCCTTTTGGTACTGAATATGTGATTTTTGCTAGCCTGACAAACAGCATTTCATTGCTGTGTTAAGAGAAGGTTGTAAAGTTGCTCTTTGGATCTTCAATGGTTTTAGTTGCATGGACAAATGATGCGATGCCTTTTATTCTTCACAAGTGTCCACCCACAGAAAACAACCTCCAATGGTCACTTAATTAGCAGACTTGGAAAACAACTTCAACTTCTTTTTTTTCTCTTATAGATTCATTCACCTTTTAAACGCAGCAAAAACTAAAACAATTTTAGTTCCTATTCCAAGCACCCAGTGAATACTATGGAAAATTATCTTTTCCTAAAAACATACACTTAAGAACACTAAGCACTTTCATCTACTCCTGCAGTATCATGAACCAAAACAAGAAGCAGTATTTCTTGTCAAAATTGTCTTTCACGTGAGCCTGTCTAATAGACATGAGCCTCTACAATCACCACAGACAGAGCAAATCTTAGTAAGGCTTCCTATCCCAAAGCAGAAATAAGGTAAAGTTAGAAGGTCTCAGGATAGTCTCTCGTCAATAAAAAAAAAACCCAAGAAAACAAAACAGAAGAAAAAACACATACACCTGTCCCCGTTTATTCAACAATTACACAATTCGCTGCCAATAACAAAGTAAAATTGTGCCTTATAAAATGCAATGGTGCCTGAGGGATATTTATGTTTTATAGAATATAGTTTGAGAATAATTCAGGTTTGAAGTCAAGTGGACCAATATATAGAGAAACTGAGTGTTTCAACCATGAACACAACAGTAAATATGACTTTACATCATATAAGCAGAGGTATTCTCAAGGTCCCACTGTAAATTTATAGCAGAACAGTGTAGCATATAACCCCAGATACATTATAAACCCAGCTACATTATAGACTCTGTTACTGTGGTGATTTATTATTAAGTGCACATTATTCATTACTGACAGCGCTGTCAGCTTCAGGCACACAATGAATAACAGTATTATCAGAAAGCTTAAGGTCCTGTGATCCAAGCGCAGCAAGACAACTGGGTAGGCTTTAACAGAGTGAAACATGTAGCTCATGGGTTTGTATGAGCAGAAGAATCGACAGGCACACAAACACCATGCACATGTATGCTTGTTTTTGAATTATCATGTAGAGAGCAAACATTAAAGAAAGGTGAAGAAAAATGCTGGAAACAATAGCAGTGATTTTTTTAGAGAAATATGGATATTTCTCATGTTATTTCAGGTGGGCTGAAGTACATCAATGAAATATGAGCTGTTGGGAGCAAGATGTGAATAATTTTTACAGAAACTGCCACTAAAATATGATTATGTCAAAATATTCCCTTTTAGTCCATCACAGGCATGAGATGTGGGCATGTAGAACAACACAATAGCTGCTGGCATTACAGGTGTGTTAAAAGAGTGGGATTTCAGAGTAGGATAGGCTGCGTAGGGGCAACAAAAGGCAAAATTCCTGGATGTGAGAATGGTCAGAGGACCACAAGACAGGCAATTTCCAAGAGGATTTAATTTGGCTGACAAAAGAGTTTGTGCATGTTTCATGAAGCAAAGCTACTTGCATATGCGCAAACCAAAACCTGTCAGTGTGCCTAATTCACAACTGCCCCTTCAGCCTCTTGTAAAGGCTTCCTGGAAATATGAGTGGGCTACTTTTTTCAATAGAATATCTACTTCTTATTCTCTCTTAACTCAAGAGCAGCCAAATTTCACTTGTTCATACTAGAAAGAAAGAAAAACAAAACAACAAAAAAATAACCCCCCCCCAAAAAAAAGGAAAGAAAAAGAAAGGAAGAACATATGAAGCGTTCCCAAATATATCAAATCAAATTTCCAAATATTAAAAATGTCATAATAATTTAAAATTTACAAATAATGGAATTCAAAGGTTTTAAGTGACACAACAGTAGTATGTCATATTAACAACCTTGTCCTTATTGCAAGTACAATGAAAAAAAGAACAATTAAACATGTCTTAACCCGGATTTACAGGATTTCCAAGAAGGATTTAAAACAATAGAATACTGCATATGCTATGTTTATGAGTGTTTCTATACAGGGCTTTTTAGAAACAGATTTTGGAGGGAGGATTTGCTACTTGTGACTGACTGTCCAACTAGATAAAAAGAACTTACTTCCATTTATCTCTTTTAGTCAATTAGATTTCAAGAGAAATTTGGTAGCAGCCTTCTCCAAAGGTTTTTCATTTGCTCTTTTTACCCTTAATTCTTATTTAACTACAGTCTAGAAAACTGCTGTTTTGAAAAGTCATAAAAATACAGCTAAGCAAACTTCTCCACTTATGAAGCCTTACCTATTCAGAAAAGAAATATATAAAGATATTTAGAAATATATTTTTATATATATATATATTTAAAGCACTCTTTAGAAAATACGAAGACTGAACCAGACAGCCATTCAAGATTCTCCAGGAAACCCTGCCTTTTTTACACTGAAGCAGTTCTTACCTGCTAAACATTTCTTCATAACTGCCATGCATTGAACCCGGACTTGAACTTTTAATTGTGATCTTTGTGGTCATATTTTTGGTGGTGCACAATATATTACAATTTAATGCTTCTATTTGTCCAGATCATTATCACCAAAACATAAAGGGATTTATTATGAAGGCAAGAAAAAAAATAGTTTATGAGTCAATAAAACAAAAGGACATAAATTGAAATTATGAAACATCATATTTGTTTGGATTTTGCTGTTCATTTGTTTGTTTTCCATGAAATGGAGTAAGATCTGAAGAAAATAATGCCCCTTTTTATTAATATTTTTTTATTTTCATGTAAGAGTTATAGATTGAACAACCTAGAATCATAGAATCATATACATGTATGTCAAAGTACGAATTTCGATATTTCCATGCAACAGCTATTAGAATCTGTCCTAAAATATTAAAAAACATGCTTTGCTAGGACTGAAAGGATTACTCATGATTGCATAAAGCTGAACAATTTTTAGTTTATGAAATTCTGTATGTAATTATGAAATTACAAAATGCCTCATTGGGTATTCTGGACTTCGTTTATTTTCCTAGCTTTCAGATATACCTCTGAAGGAAATTTGCAGGGCTATCAAGAGTCTCCAATGATGAAGTCTCCCCTCTGCTGTGTTAGGGTCTTCAGTAGCTGACTGATACCTTGTCTGTCAGCAGCCCTGCGTAGCTGCATCTTAAAGTTAGAGGTTCAAGTCCTATTTCTAGAAAATGTAGAAAGCTCTAAGGGAAGATTATTCAAGAAACAAGAAAATATTTCTTACTCTGTGTTCTGCACTTTTCAGAGCAGATTTCAGACCTAAATATTGGGATGTAAACCCCTTGATTAAGGATATGAAGAACTGCTGATGGGAAACATGCAGTTTATTGAGGCTGTACCACCATATGAGTAGTTTTGGGTAGGTGTGAAACACAGAACTCTTGTGGACCAAAAAACTAGGACTCATTTCCTTTGTGTCATTCAAACAAGCTTTCCCAGCTTGGCTGATTTTCATCCCAGTCATCACCCTGTGAGTGAAGAAATTGTTTCAGTTTTAGTTTCGTAATAGGGGACCCATTTTTATCTGTCAAGTTCCATTTTACAAGCATATTTCTGTGGCTGGTGAGCAACAATAATTTCTATAAGGGTAAACACTGTGTTGCAAATCTTAACTATGCACTACCTCTTTTCTTCCCCAGCCCCTGTTAAGATTTCTAGGC
Source organism: Psittacus erithacus (assembly GCA_009867235.2). NCBI lineage: Eukaryota > Metazoa > Chordata > Aves > Psittaciformes > Psittacidae > Psittacus > Psittacus erithacus. The sequence continues at coordinate 16,505 of WYDI02040477.1, forward strand.
ATATAAAAATTTTTTCAGAGCAGGTGGTGCGCAAGTATTTACTAATCCTAACATGGAGGCAACACATCCATAATCTGTTCTATATCATGTCAGCCTTCATGAGGTGGTGACACCTGTGAGATCTCAATGACAAAAATATATTAATAGTTTTAGATATTATTATACCCATCTTTACCATTAATAATATTTGTTTTTAAGGTTAAAGAATAAAACACAGGTGTTTAGAGGCTCCTTAAAATTAATTTAATTCCTGTTGGATGCAAACATCTCAAGGCAGACATTTCTGCTGATAAGGATGTGGCAAGCAAAACATGACTGTTTATTCTTCTGCTCCTTTCCAGTTAATTATTGCTAACCCATTTGATTATTCTGTACTGGGAAAGAATGAACAAGGAGACTATCTCCAAAGGGATTCAGTTATGCCAGAGTGTAATGGCTGCTATCAGTAAATAAATCTTTTGTTTTCCTTTCTTGTCATACCCAGCCTTTACTTTTATTTTATTGTACTGCCTTAATCTTGACACACAAGTTTTTCCATCTTATTTTTTTCCCCCTCTCCTACTGAGGAGATGAGTGATAAAGCAGCTTGGTGGACAACTGGTATCCAGACAAGGTCAATCCACTTGTCCTGGGTTCAGCAGTAGCAGTCATTTTTTGTTCTTCTTAGTAACTGGTGCAGTGCTGTGTTTTTGACTTTTGACCTGGAAACAGCACTGGTAACACCAGTGTTTTTAGTTACTGCTCAGATGTTTAGTCTGACCATAGACTCTCTGAGTCTCATGCTCTACCAGGGAGGAGGGGAAACCGGGAGGAAGCAGAGACAGGGCACCTGACCCAAACTAGCCAAAGAGGTATTCCATACCACAGCACATCATGCCCAGGATGTAAACTGGTGGTGTATTCTCTTCCCTTGTTATTTCCCTTATCACTGTTATTATTGGTGGTAGCGGTAGTGGTTTTTGTCATACCTTAGTTACTGGACTGCTCTTATCTCAACCCATGGGAGTTACATTCTTTTGATTCTCCTCCTCATCCCTCTGGGAGCAGGGGGGAGGAAGGGCAGGGGAGAGAGTGAGAGACTGCATGGATGATTTATGTCTTGGCTTAAACCACAACACCACCACATTTTTAAGTGTTGTCATTTTAAGCAGCTGCTATTCCTGGGTGTACCCAGGGCTCTGCAAAGCCACTGCCACATCTGTTCATTACTGGCTTCCCCACCAATGGAGAAGAAAAGGCTGGATTTTTTTTTTCTTATTTGCTCTTTTGCACTTCTTTAAAATATCTTATATACCACCATTTTTAAAAGCTAGCTCATTTAGACAAGAGCAGTCTTCTTTTCCTAGCAAAGGGGGTGCATTTCTGGCTTCCACATTATTCTACTGAGTCTGCCTGGCCTACTGATCTGCTGTATTGCAGCTCATTTTACAAACACAAATCAAAGAAAACATTCTCCTCTTAAGGAACTTGAGAGCAATTTTCAAAGAAACAGAATTCATATAGGCAACAAACTTTCATTGCTTTCCAATGCACTGCGCGTCTAATTGTAATTCATGCCTCTCTTTTTAGATGCAATAGCCCTGTCTGGGGGTACAACTGGCATTAAAGAATTCCTCAGTAATATCTATTCTTAGGCTTAAGTCATAGACACATTGCTCCCCTATACATTAGTTCTTAGACTGTGACTATGGGTGTGAGGTAAGGCAGGAAAGAGTTCTGTCTTTTTTTTTTCCTGCTTCCTGGCAGCTGTAACTACTTTCTTAACAAAAAAAACCTAAAACAAGAAAAAAGGGAAAGGCAGAAGACAGAGGGAGAGAGAGAGAAAAGGAGAAACAGAAAAAGTTCTTGTCAGTGGGTTTCCTAGAACATAAAAATTAAAAATGAAGGAAATTAATTTTTCATGAGCTGCTTTTCAGAATTCAGCTTCTTAAATCTCATAGCCTGTTTATTACACTGAGGACTGCAATCACTTTCCATGGAGTGCTGAAGCACTGACTGATGTTACCAACCAGTTACTGATTAATGCCTTGTCCTGCGGAGTAAGTTTGTTGTGAAACCAATACTCTTTAGGTGACATTTTGGAAAACTTTCTCCCCTCATGTAACTAATGTTTTTCATCTGCCTACTGTGAAATAGTTTTCTTTTATTCAGTACAGAAGAATTCAATCCCAGTGACTCATACCTTTATTCTAAGACAACAGTAGCTCTTTTCATATAAAATATTACTCCTTATTTCAGACCAAAATTTATACAAATCAAGTGTGTTAATAAAAGCCAAAAGCGGTAACTGGAAAAGCCGTTATTCAAAACAGAGTAAAAGAGGAGCAACCATCTCAGGATCAAAGAAACCATCCATATGTTTTAAAGAAGTGGCTTGCAAAAATTTCTGTGATCTATTTATGCTAGTAACTTCGAATATTAATAATTAAACCCCAAAACCCCTCTTAACAGATACAATTTACACAAATGTATGTCAGGGTACAACAGATTCATCGCAATGTGCAAAAAATGAACTGGTGTACAGTAGGGGTGGTACATGGATGCCAGATCAAGAGAGTATTTGAATTAATGCCTGGTATCCCACATCTGAAACATTTTATAAGCATCAGCGTGTTGACAGAGCTGTCTCATGGAACTGAAATAAAATACTGACCAGCAAAAAAATTTTCCTGCTGATGTCTCTAGAGACGCCAAGTGTGATTTGATGTCTGATACTAAAAACCTGTTTTGACCATGTAGATACAAAAAATATGAGATCTTACTGTGAGTATGGCAAGGATGGGAAAGATGGGTTTGAAAGGACAGGAAAGAAACAAGGGGCAGTGAAATAGCAAGGGGCTGTTAAAGGATTTGAGCTCTAAGATATGGAAGGGACTACAGTAAGCTATGTGGTATTTAGTTCCCATCCATACCCCTGTTGCTGCTCCCAAATAACAGCCTAAATGGGGACGGAGTTTCAGCTAGCTCTGATGGACCCCTGGTTACAGACATGCTTCTCATGCCTTTTTAGTTTGTTGGCAGAAACCTGCATTTTGTTCAAAGTGTATCTAAGTAATATATTTATTAAAATCATGTATATAAGCATATAAATCAACTCTGCTGTTGATGTAAAACTTCACAGCTCATCCTACTTAAGTGGACATTATTTTGACTAAGGATCAGACTGATAATCTCTGATGATGATGCCATCTTGGTTCCTAAAGAATCATCAAACACTGGAAGAAAGACAATGACAGAAAATGAAGTGGGAAGCTGGAAGACATGTAGTGCCAGGGCCCTAATGTGACGAGCAATGAACCTGAGCTGAATCCCCTGAGGCCTCCTGCCTCACTCTGTTTAATGGGCCCAGGGCTCCTTCTCACCTCAGCCTGGGCTTGTTAATTCCTGCTCAAGCTCCCTTTCAGGTCTGAGGACTGCAGGAGCTCCCCACAGGACAAGCAGAGCATGATCTCCTAACCAGGGCAACTGAGGCATCACAAATAATTATGCAGAAATTTGTACTTTGCAATAGACTGCCTCTTTGATGGCAGGATCACTTATTTGTTCTCAAATAAAATAATGCAAAGCTATTTTTGTTTTGTTTTAGTTTGGTGTTTAAGTAAGATGCAGATGGGCATCATTTTCTAATGTTCTCTTATGATAATTCATTTTCATGAGAAATCAGTTCACAAAGCTGAAATGATCAGATGGTAAATTCCATCTATGCATATCGATATAACTTTTAAAAATGTGCCATGTACCTTTAAATGTGCTGCAGCACTGCAGTCCTTGAGGATACTCAAAGAGGAAGTGCAACTAAACACAGCCCTAGTCTACTTGTTCATGCATATACATTTTATATATATCATAACTGATATTCCCAAAATTGAAACCCCATGTTAGAGTTTCTGCTGAAGGAGGACTGGTGAGAGGATCTATTGTTTGACGTCTGTCTCGATTGTAGACATTGTACATAGAATTAAACATTAATCTTTTAAAGGCAATCCATTTTCTACAGAGCTGCATTTTCAGATGTATAACTTGGGGGCTATCTTTGAAAAAAATTAAACAAACCAAACATACCTCTGTGCCCCTCTTCTCCTGTGTAGAGCACAGTTAATTACAAAGGGAAGTCTACTGCAGGATCTTTCTCTCTCAGAAGTCAACTTGTTGTGACTCCATGCTGCATTTCATCTCTGTCGCCAGGCCCTGCTACACCTGATTCGCTTCCCTCGGCAGCCACCTCCATGAAGATTCCATGCTTTTGGTTCTTTCGCAATACTATTACTGATACTGCTTGTCAGGAATTATTTTTTCCCCTAAATTGGTACTAATTTAGGCATCTGCAGGTTACTCTCAGTCTCAATATTAGTACTGTAGCCACTCTCCGCTTCCACTACAAGTGAAACAATGACAGCGCTCAGTGCATTGTCTTCTTGACCGTTTTTACAAGTTGAGATTGCTAGTCACAACCATGGCTGTCTGCAGAAAAACTCTTTTGTCCTTACCTTGAAAGAGTAGAAAGAGAGGATATTCTTTGTCACTAGCCAGAGTTACAGCTCTGTGTCTTGCTGTCTCAGCTCCAGCAGTAAAAGTGTACAGTGATGGATTCCACCAAAGTGTGCTCAGCCAGCTATAAATGGAGTGAAAATTGACCGGCAAAGTATCAAGTTTTGCTTACTTTACCCGAGTGGATAAAGCTCTTTCAAAAAATAATTCTTGTGGTGTCCAGAAGTTATTGCCACAATTTGTGAGATTCTAAATATAATGTCTCCTATATAAATGAAAAGGGGTAGCATCTTCAATTTGACTGCCTGGTAGCTCTTAGGGAATCATAGACTCTTAGAATAGTTAGGGTTGGAAAGGACCTTAAGGTCATCTAGGTCCAGCCCCCCCACCATGGGCAGGGAACATCTCACACTAAACCAGGTCACCCAAGGCTCTCTCCAACCTGACCTTGAACACCGCCAGGGATGGAGCATTCACAACTTCCCTGGCCAACCTATTCCAGTGCCTCACCACCCTCACAGTAAAGAACTTCTTCCTTATATTCAATCTCAACTTCCACTGTTTAAGTTTTAATCCATTACCCCTTGTCCTATCGCTACAGCCCCTAATGAAGAGTCCTTCCCCAGCATCCTTGTAAGCCCCCTTCAGATACTGGAAGGCTGCTACTATGAGGTCTCCATGCAGCCTTTTCTTCTTCAGACTGAGCAGCCCCAACTTTCTCAGCCTGTTTTCATATGGGAGGTGCTCCAGCTCCCTGATCTTCCTCGTGGCCATCCTCTGGACTTGTTCCAACAGCTCCATGTCCTTTTTATGTTGAGGACGCCAGAACTGCACACAATACTCCAAGTCTCACAAGAGCAGAGTAGAGGGGCAGGATGACCTCCTTCAACCTGCTGGTCACGCTCCTTTTGATGCAGCCCAGGATACAGTTGGCTTTCTGGGCTGCGAGTGCACA
>WYDI02040479.1:0-81088 GCA_009867235.2 Psittacus erithacus
CCTGCCCATGGCAGGGGGGTTGGAACTAAATGATCTTAAGGTCCTTTCCAACCCTAACTATTCTATGATTCTATGATGTGCTGTGGTATGGAATACCCCTTTGGCTAGTTTGGGTCAGGTGTCCTGTCTCTGCTTCCTCCCGGCTTCCCTTCCTCCCTGGCAGACCATGAGGCTCAAAAAGTCCTTGGTCAGAGTAAACATTACTTAGCAACAACTGATACAGTCATCCTTTAAGCCTTCTGAGCAGACTTCTATGTGGCCATAATGTTATGGGACATTATAAAAGCCAAATCAAGCATGTTTTGGCAAGCATCTGTTTCATTTATGGGTTACTTTACATTGTGATTTGAAGTAGCTGTATGTATGTAACTTGTTGATTTTTGACGGTGCTATAGGGTTGTTTCTGGAATTTTGTAGGGCTTACACTAAGGACCTCATAGGTGGAAAGATGTAAATTGCCTCAGGGAAAGGAATCTAACATGAAACTGTGAAATGTGAGTAGCAATGCGGAAAACAGGCTGAGGTGATGGCTGACAACAAGCTAAGTGGCTGTGCAATGCAATCCAGTGGCAGAGAAGGCCGTTTGAATTTTCTGCTGGGTATGCAGAGATGCATTCCATAGTGGGGAAAAACTTTGAAATAATTTGTACAGGTAAAGTTGTTAGAGAGAATGTAAAAATAAATGATTTCCAAACTTCTGTTTTAAAATCTGTATGCTGAGCTGTTGACTGCTTTTTCTGGTTAGTGAAGAATTAATTCTGTAGTGTTGGAACATAAGTCAGATCTTTTATTTGCTAATAGCACTTGAAAGCATCTTAAATTTCTGACATTATTTATCTCAGAAACTTAGCAGTTCTTGGCAGTGATCCTAGAGCTTCTGAGAGTTTTATAGCTTCTGAGCACCTTAAGATAATGTGTATCAGTGCAAAATGAAAGCATATCCTTACGAGGACTTGCAAAGTTGTTGCCTGCACTTAAGAGAAGTCTGACTCTGAGGTTGGATGATGATAAGAATTATTCTTTTTTTTTTTGAAACACATAAGTATTTCCTGTGGTGTTTTAATTGTAGACAAGAAATATGAGGGTTCTGATGTGTTTTGATTGTAACATTTGTATAAACACTTGTTAAGTGTGATTGTGATTATTAAATACTGTGGATTAGAAATGTGCACATTAAATATGGAAGCAGGGAGTTTCACTGGATTTTGAGGCTCAGACTTTTGATTGGTTCACAATTTTCAAATTGTCTTGATTTTTCATGATACTATATATAACAAAGAAGAACACCCATAAAATAATATCTTTCTTTGATTCTCAGATGTGAATGAGTTGAAGGAGTGCCTTCAGGTACTAGTGAAGGAACAGCAAACTCTGGCCACGCAAACAGCTACAACAGCTCTTTCAGCTATGAGGCTAAAGCAGAGGCTGGTTATCCTGGAACGATATTTCATTGCACTGAACAGAACAGTTCTTCAGGAGAATGTGAAAGTTAAGTGGAAAAGCAGTAGTATTCCTCTTCCTTCTGCAGATAAGAAAAGGTAATGACACAAGCATGAACAAGTTAATATATTAAGGAAAGTTATAGAAAGGTTATCAACCTGTGTGTGAGAGCTTAATGTGATTTATTCCTCCTTGTGAAACGTTAGCAGTAAGGAAACTCTTCTTATTTCTTAAGATGGTTTTATGTGCTGTCACCTGCCACACAGTTTGCCTCTTAAGCTCGTGCTTGCTTATAGTATCTCTGTTCATACTAGTGGGTTTTTATTATAATACATTGCTGTAGATATTATTCTTTGAGCTATAGGTATTCTTTTATTGACGTATTACTTTTGGTCTACTCAAAAAGTATAGAGAGGCTTATTTCAGAAATGATGCTGGTGGAGGTTGCTTAGTTCTAATAACGTTAATACATTTTTGTCAATATTTTCTCAAGGCATATAATAGAAATGCAAATACATGAAAATTCAGCATAGTTTTTGTTAGCTTGAGTGAGAAACTGTTTCAAGAGGACTAACTGAATAAGAAATCGTCTGATAGCTTATTGACCTAAAAATAGAAAAATCTATCAGATGAGGCATTAAGAATGCTATTCGGTAGCTGAACAAGGTTGCTGTCTTGACAGAATGAACAGTTCAGCCTGGGAAATTTTTGTTAGATTGTCTCTAGCTTCTAAAGCAAAGGAGACAATAAGTTAATATCATGATTAGTTATTATGTGATTGAAATTCTGACAATGATATTTTTCCCCTCAGTAATCTGGTATCTGGTTGTTGGTTTTTTTTTTGTTCTGATTAAAAAAGAGCATTAGTATATTTAAGTTATCAGATTGCTAAAAATGCCAGTTTAATTTTTTTCTCTCTTGGAAAAGTCTTGAGCAGTTCCCTTTCTTTTGATGTGAGGTTAAAAAACCAGAATTGTTGGTGTCCTTCTGAGAGGGAGCAATGGGGAATCTCCTGTCATTAAGTACAAAGGAATACTTACTTAAACTAATGGGTTTGTTAGCGTGAAAGGAAAAGTTCAGGGAAATGTATGTGAGCCCAGTGGGTATTAATGAAAGTTCGAGCCATCTGTTCCTTACACACACCAATACGGAAGCTGCAAAGAGAGATTAATAACATTGACGCTTGAATGGAAAGATAAGAAATGACAAAACTAATGGAATTAATTATTAGTAATTGATGCTTCATAAAGAAATAGCCTATAAGCATAATCTGTGCAGTCCAAATTATCTAGAAATATAAACTTCCTGAGTGGATAATGAGTACATGAAGTATCTTATGCCTCTGTATCTTAAATACGTGATCGTAATTTCACTCTGAAGAACTATAGGCGTCTTTCTGATGCCAGTCAATTATGCCAGTTTAGTTTATTATTTCTCTGGAGCTTTTTAATGTTGGGGGTTGAACTGGTTATTCTTTCCGGCAGCTGAAGTTAAGGTTTTGTTGTTGACATCTCGATGTTGATCACCTTCATTCTCAAGAGACAATTATGGTTCTTTACGAATGAAAATTGTGTAATTATATATGCGTGCATATGGCTAAATTGTAAAATTGTTGAGTATACAAGTTATACAAATAGCTGCTAATATAAATATATATTATTATAATATAAATTACACTAAGACAGTGTATATATAATTTTATTTAGCCCAAGACCTGTAGGCAAAGGTGTGGAAGGACTTGCACGAGTTGGATCCCGAGCAGCACTTTCATTTGCATTTGCATTCCTTCGTAGAGCCTGGAGGTCAGGTAGGTCTACTTTGTAGCTTATTGCATGTATTTTTCATTAGAAGACAGATGATTCATTAAAGCATCTCTGTCTGTTAGGCATTTGCATGGAGCTATACATTTGTAAACATCAGATTTGCGTAATTGTCTTTTATGTTTGTGCTACTATGCCAAGCAATACCGTTGCTCATCAAAGCCATCCAAGCCACTACCAAGGCTGTGTTATGCTAGGATCCTTTTATGTTTATGAAGGCAAATTGGTATTTCATTATGAGAATGTATCTTTTAGTGCCAAGTTTCAGAAAAGTGAAATTTATTCTTCTGACAAGGTCGATCCGCTATATTACTTCATGACAGCAACAAAAAAGATTTGGGAGCAGTAGTGTCAAACTTGTGTTTAATTTGTGTACTTGGCAGTGATTGTCAAATTGCAGAGGTTGGAAGAATTGTTGCATGTGTCACTTTATACTGGCTGTTTGTCTGATGACAGAATGTTTGTCTGAACAAACACTGTTTATTCACATGGCAGCTCGTTCTTTGTCCAGCCAGCCCTAGTTCCTCTTCTGATTTCCTCAGCAGATGCATAGTGGAATGAGCTGGTTTAAGAGTTGTCATCTTTTTGAATGTTTTTTGTGAAGCAGATAGCTGTTCAGAAATCTTGCAGTCAAAATGTCTGTGTGAAATTAGAGAACTTTGTACGTATTATTAAGAAGCACGTCTGCTTGACATAAAAAAAAATTCACAAAACACTGCATACAAAAAAATTGCATAACTTGTGTGTTACAGGACATGTAACTAATATGACTGTGTTCCTTAGGTGAAGATGCAGACCTGTGCAGTGAATTGCTACAGGAATCACTTGATGCGCTGCGAGCTTTACCGGAGGCGTCCCTTTTTGATGAAGGGACTGTATCTTCTGTATGGCTGGAAGTGGTGGAAAGAGCTACTAAATTCCTAAGGTCTGTTGTGACTGGGTAAGTTTGTTTTTTTTTGAGCACTGCGGAAGTAGCTGTTAAATGGCAAACTTGCATCTTGTAGCAGCTGATGGTATAAGTGTAATAATTTATGTAAAATTTAAAAGATTACTTTTGCTTTTGCTCGTATATGAATTATGGAAATTATGTTCTTTAAATATGATTTAATTTATAGACTCATAGAGTGGTTAGGGTTGGAAAAGACCTTAAGATCACTGATTTCCAAGCCCCCTGGCATGGGCGGGGACACTTTGCGGTAGACCATGTCACCTAAGGCTTCACCTGTTTAAGGAAAATCAGAATTTGAATATTCTGGATCACTGTATGTGGACTTAACTGAAAAATAGTGTTTCATTAGTGTAAACTGTATCGGCATGTAGAATTTTTTGGTAATACAGTATATGTGTACACTTAATTGTTCCTTTCTAGTGTACTAAAATGATGCAGACTTCTATGCATGTGAGGGGAAAAAACATTCCTATTGAACTTAGAGCACTTCCCTGCTCTTTCCCTGTTATTGCTTGAAGTTATATTTTTACAACAGCTGCCAGAAATTGTCTTTTGAATACCGGAACTACATTCTTTATAATATCCACTATAAGAATATTTTAAATTCACCTGTGAAAAAGTTTTTCATGTTTTCAACATGTTTAATAGAACTTGGGCTGCCACTCAAAAAATTGATCTTGTGTGGAATGTGTCAACTTTTCTTCACACCTGCTTTCATCACCAGTTTTATATTTTTCTGGAAGTTTAGTGATTCTTGATGTGTTGTAGATGCTTTTGGTAAGTAGCCACGTATTGTTTCCAATCACTTCTTACTTAATACATACTGTTTGACTTCCAGAGATGTACATGGAGCTCCCAGTACCAAAGGGCCAGGAAACATTCCGTTACAAGACCAGCACTTGGCACTTGCCATATTGCTAGAACTGGCAGTGCAGAGGGGTACATTAAGGTGAGAAACACTCTGGTTTTTAATCACTGTCCATTGGAATGGCCTGAGCAGTGCCTGTTTTCAGTTTTCATGGGTTTGGGATTAACGTAATAGCTGTGGTTCAAAGCATATGAACTTTTTCAGTAATGCAGTGGTGGTCATGATCTTGTGTTAGCTAGATTGCAAAATCCCATTTTTGCTATATTGATAATCTGTTTAAAAAGGAAAGCCATGATGTCCGATATTGCTAAGCTTCAAAAGGGAGAAAGTGAATTGTATGGATAACCAAAAAAATGTTTTTAGAAATGCTTATTAATAAAAGATGTGAACTTCCTCTTTCAGCCAAATGTTGTCAGCAGTTATGTTGTTGCTTCAACTTTGGGATAATGGAACGAGGGAAACGGACAATGAGCGATCTGCACAGGGAACAAGTGCACCCCTTCTACCTTTGCTACAGAGATTTCAAAGTATAATATGTAATAAAGACGTGCCCAATACTGAGGAAGAGATTCAGGTACTTGACCTTTCTAAATAATCTGAAGATGTTATGTTGGTATCAAATTTAATTTGGCTGGCTAAAACAGTTTTAAAATTATCTCAACAAAGTTGGCAGTAGAGTTTTCCATGTAAGATGTGTATTCGCCACTGTTGTTTGGTTTTCATGTGTACATTTTGAGTTTCTTGAGGTAGGAGGATGAATGCCGTAGTATAATTAGAGGTAAGCATTGTGTTTCAGAGTTAATGATTTTGTGACAATTAACTTGGATATGTGTCCAGGTAACTTTTCTGCGTACTCATTTTTATTTAGTTGTGTTTGAAGTTAATTGAACTATGACTCTTGGTGAATATTACTGAGGTTGATAAACATAGTAAACCAGTTTTGTTATTATGCTTGAAGGTTTCTGTTACATTCACAGTCTGACTATATTTTCAACATACGTGTTTGGAATTTTCCTCTACTGCAAGAAAAAGATGTGCAAAGTTAATTTGTTTTCTCTTAAATGTGTGCAGATACTCAGCATGGCTAAAATGCATTGTCTATCTGTATATGTAGTGGCATCAAAATACTTTGAGGGTTCTTCTGACTGCTCATTTTTCTCTTCTAGCTCCTGACTTACCCTCTAAGTCCAAATGAAAGTTTTCTGAGGTATCTGACTTTACCACAGGATAATGAGCTAGCGATTGATCTGAGACAAACAGCTGTTGTGATCATGGCCCATTTAGATCGCCTAGCCACTCCATGTATGCCTCCACAGTGCAGCTCTCCTACATCTCATAAGGTAACTGTTTGCAATGTCAAAGTTCGTAAGATATTTTTCCTAAAAGTGTAACTGATTTTCAGTTTTGAAGGAAAACAACTCCTAAAAGTCTTCAGATTTCTGTTTAATTTTCACAGGGTAACCTTGAGTTGCCTGTGTTTGTCTTGCTTGGGTATCTTTTATTATATCAGTGTTCTTTCAGTCAGTCTTGGAATATAATTCTATCGTTTGTGAGCCATCCTTTCTTATGACAACACTGTGGCTAATTCTGACATATTTTGCGCTGTTCTGTGTGTTTATCAGAGTAAATGCTCAAGACCAGACTTTAAAAATGTTGGGGGTATTTAAAAATAAAAAAAAAAGCAGCTGTTAAGCTTCCTGACTTTGAAAACCTCTGAACACTTACTGTAGATATTTGTAGCTTATTCAGTACCGGACTGAATAAACTGAATATGATGCATACAAGCCTTTATTTTTGATATCTTTTAATAGATAAGCTTTATTGACTTCTGGCAGTAATGACTATCACAGGTTTGAGTATGTTTGACATATAAAGCTTTAAAAAATAATCTACTCTATGCATTTTATTAAGTTGCGTATTTCAAAATTAATACTTAAAGAATTTCTTATTTTCTAGGGATCTCTGCAAGAGGTCATCGCTTGGGGTTTAATAGGTTGGAAATACTATGCTAATGTGAGTGGTCCAATTCAGTGTGAAGGACTTGCCAATCTTGGTGTCGTGCAGGTTGCCTGTGCAGAGAAACGTTTTCTAATATTATCTAGGAATGGACGAGTTTATACACAAGCATACAACAGTGATACTCTGGTGAGAGTTTTTTTACATGCGTTCAAAAATGTGTTCCTTTTCTGTATTATTTTGTAGCATAAGTCTGCTCCTTTGTTTACAGTTTCTTGGAAGAGTAGATTGAGGTGTGCTGATTTTTGTGAGCTTCTAGGATGTTGTTTTTGGACTTTCAGAAATAGTGGTTTTGATATTTTTGTATTAATTTGATGAAATGCGTCTGTTTTTTGTAATTTTTATCAGGCTAGAGGTTATGAATACAATGATAATCACTTTCATTGGTACACTTGCCTTGATAACAACTTCAGAAATTGGCAGGTGTGAAATGGGTTTTACTTCAGCGATGTAACACTGTGCCCAAACTGTGTACTTATAGAAACACTTGTAACTAAGATTTGCCTGTAAGATCAACACCATTCTCATGTATACTGAAGACTTGATAAGAAGGGGAACAAAATAACTTCAAAGCATTGTTCCTGTCAGACTCGAACAGTAGATTTGACCTTTTTTTTTTTTCCTTATACCTTTTGCTTCATTAATTTGAGTGCAAATTTTGATAAAGGAAAAGTATACCTAGTTATTCTAGACAAGTGATGGAAAATATGAGCATTTTTTGTAATTGTATTGCTTCTGTTTGGTTCACAGGGACCACAGCTGGTGCAGAGTCTAGCTTCCAGAAATATTGTGAAGATAGCAGCACATTCAGATGGGCATCACTATCTTGCTTTGTCAGCAAATGGCGAAGTTTTCTCCTGGGGCTGTGGAGATGGTGGAAGACTAGGCCATGGAGATACAGTGTATGTAATAAAAATAATCATAGCAGTTATTTGCCAGTGTTCTGAATTCATAATAAAAACTGTTTTGTGAAGAAGCACATTCATTATTTGACATCAGTCTCTGCTATTGAACAGAAGTTGTATTCTCCCTGCATTTTTTCTCTGCCTGTAATATTCCCAGTTCCGTATTAATGCTACTTTCTGAGATACTTTTAGATAGAGGGTGCAGTAGCGGTTGCACTGTTATTAGGTCCTTTATTTATGGTTTTATGAATCCGCAGCATATTTTCTCTAGAAACATTGACTCAAATGTCAGAGTGGGATCATAATTTCCTGTGCAGTCATGTTGAATGTATTCTTTTCCCTTGTGTTAAACAATATCATTACTGTCCTACTTCTGTGTAGGATCAATCTTCTACATGGGTATTCTGTTGGGGTTGTACATTAATGTGTTTTAGAGCTTTTAAGTGTCTTCCTCCATTGCTGAATTCCCTGTAAAAGCAAAGAAGTCACTGCACAAGGGTTAGCAGTGTCATGAAATCAGTTGTTAATTGTTCAGATAAAGTAATTAAAGATAATATTTATAATAGACAAATATTTGAGAAGACTGCATTAATTTAATTGGAAATAGAAGTCATAGTTGTCAGAAATTCCTTCAGTGGCTTGTATGTTGTTGAACAAACTGAGCTTAATTTTTGGCTTATAGCTCTATTTATATCTTTCAACTTCACGCTAATAATAAAGTTTGCAGGTAGAATTGCAGCAATTGTTTTCTAACAAGTATGTCACACCTTTTATGATCTACTCATCAGATCACATTTTGTGAAATATGTCACTTTTTCTTTAAATAGCCCTCTGGAGGAACCTAAGATGATATCTGCTTTATCGGGAAAGCAAGCTGGGAAACATGTTGTTCATATTGCATGTGGAAGCACCTATAGTGCAGCCATTACTGCTGAAGGAGAGCTGTATACATGGGGACGAGGAAACTATGGCAGGCTTGGCCATGGTATGTTACCTGATACCTTAAAGTAAATTGTTTGTCAAAGAATTGTTTAGTGCCTGTCTCAAATGGTCTTTTATCCAATTCACCTAAAGCTAAGTTGAGAACTGTATGTGGCTTCAAATGAATTGAAATGATTAAGGTAGGGACTGTCTTAAAACCACTAAATTTCTATGAGTTATGTGAAAAAAAGCAATTAGATTGAGAAGAAAAATCTATAGTTTTCTGTTCCCTTCCTTGTGGAGCAAAGACTATCTCATGGGTTAAATCCATATTGGATGCCTAAGAAACCTTATGAGAGCCTAATCACGATGCTCCAATCTGAAAACAAAACCAAACCAACACCCTTCTGCCCCTACACAACAAAACACCCAAAAGCAAATAATAATAAAAAAAAAATCCAAACCCAAACGAAACAAAGCCAAAGAACCTACCAGGCCTTCTTAGTTTTGCTTCTCATAGAACTACTTTGTTTTGAAGGTTCCAGTGAAGATCAGACCATCCCAATGCTGGTCACAGGGCTGAAAGGACTCAAAGTTATTGATGTGTCCTGTGGGAGTGGAGATGCTCAGACCCTTGCAGTTACTGAAAATGGTTAGTAGCAAAATATAGCATAACACTTTAAGCTTACCTTTTCATTCTGAAGATATTTATACCTTAGATATGCTTATTTCTTGTGGCTTGAACTCTGTAGAAATAAGAAGCTGAAATTCCTTTTGGGGAAAGATAAATGCAAAATGTGTAATTGCACATATAATGTATGCAGATATATTCCCATGCATAGATATGCAAGTTACTAATTATGAATCTGCACATATATTTCCATATATGGCATATATGTGTAAAATTATGATGTAAATGTATAATATACACACAAAATTACATATATGTATGTACACATCAAAGTTTTATTCACTATTATGTAAGTGCAAATAACTCATGTTGTCACAACAACCAGAATTTTGAGTAAGAATGTTGTCTGTGTTAACCCATGGGAAATGCCAAAGAGAGACGGTATTGAAATTCTGCTTCCTAGCATCCCTGAGTGAGGTGCCTAGGGTGAGACAGATTCAAAACCTGAATTTCACTGTGTGAGGTTAAGCACCAGAGTCATCCTTGAGAAAGCAGGTAGTGCTTGGAAGCTGTTTTAAAATGTAGCTGGTTATGTGGTTGTGCAGAATTTAAAAGCTGCAAGATTTACTCATTCAGGAAATGGAAACCCAAATATCTACCCTGTACTCCCTGGTGCTTCCATTTATTATGAGAGTACCTTAGGGACTAGTTTATGCAAGTAGAGAACATAAATGTATCAGAATATAAACCAAAACTTTCTTTTTGGACGAGCACATATTTACCATTCTTGAGCCATAATTTATTTAATGCAGATGCCAAATAACTTGGACTATTTCAAAGTTCCTACATCAGGGCTTAGATTTAGTAGTGATGTTTTAAAGGTACATGATAGACAATGATACTCTTAATTACATTTTGTGAAATGGTTAAACGACAACAACTGCAAATTAAAACAGGTTTCACAGACTATTTGGCTATTTAATGTGGAAAAAGATTTTGCAAGTTCTTGCAATGCCTTATAATAAAGGAAGACAGTTTTTAACTGCAGGTTTGATTTGCAGTAAGTTCTTACTTCGTATGTTTTTAAGAAGGACTTTCTGTACACTGATGAATTTTCAGTGCATGTTATGTGCTGCCCTTAGTTCTATCAACATGAAAACTTTTGTAATATTTTTCTTCATATTTTCGTGAAGAGTTAAAAATTAATTTATAACTGCTATTCTTAAATTACAATTTGAAAATTCTGCTTATTATAGAACATTATCTTTCTAACAACTTGCTTGTCAAAACAGAGAACTTCAGTACATGAAAAAGTAATGCAGTATTTTTGTTTTCTTATTCTTGATTTAAAGGCCAAGTGTGGTCTTGGGGTGATGGAGATTATGGAAAACTGGGAAGAGGAGGCAGTGATGGTTGCAAGACTCCCAAGTTAATAGAAAAACTTCAAGATTTGGACATTGTGAAAGTACGCTGTGGGAGTCAGTTTTCTGTTGCGTTAACCAAAGATGGCCAGGTTTACACCTGGGGCAAAGGTGACAATCAGAGACTTGGGCATGGAATGGAAGAGCATGTTCGATATCCAAAACTGCTGGATGGCTTGAAAGGTAGTAACCAGAACTGAAAGTATTCCAGAGTTCATTTTGCTGTTGTTGCAGTCTTTTACAGGACACTAGTGACCTCAGCTTTAAGAATGATGGTACCATGTACTGTCATACTCTATGCTAGTTGCATTGAAAAAGATAATAATGTACATTTCCAAGGACTTCTGCATTTATACCTTTAAAATTCTTGCAGACTTAAGAGACACTATATTATGACTACTTTAAATGCTGCTTGTCTTGTATTCTTACTGCTTTTCTTTTATTATGATTTAAGTGTCTATGTGAACCTGTACCTTTGCGTTGTTATGCAAATGAATATATTAAAAAGATATATTTATGCTTAGATTAGGGCATGTGAATGGAATAAATGACAGTCACAGGCAACAAATAATGTTAAAACTGTGTTTGTGCCAGTACTTTTGACTATTTTGTAATAAAGTGGAGATTACTTCTTGCATTTGAGAGAAACCTGAGTTCTATAGGAGAAGATGAGTAAGAAACATCCTTTATTGCTCTGTCATTCCTAAAATTGTTATTCATATATAATGAATGGTCTAATAGAAAGTAACTTCTGAACTGATGACTACCATATAACTTTACAGTCTCTGTTGAAAGATCTCCCCATCTATGAATAAACCTTTCCTGAAAACACTATCTAAGTAGAAGGGTTACAAAGTAGAAGATTTTTTTTTTTTTTTTAACAAACTTGTCAACTTTTGTACTTAAGCTGTCTCTTAAGAATTTTTAAATATTTCCTTGGTTTTTCTTTTGCTATACTCTTCCAATCCACTGCTAAGGCAAAGGTGAGACTTTTGACATCCATAATGTGTTCATAGTGAAGTATGGTTGTAATTAGCACAGTTTTCCTTACCACTAATATTTTTCTGTTAATGATTGTAATCTTTAATTTATGTTTTCAATACTGACTTTCCTATCAGGGAAGAAAGTGATAGATGTGGCAGCTGGATCTACTCATTGTTTAGCACTGACTGAAGATAGCGAAGTGCACAGCTGGGGAAGCAATGATCAGTGTCAACATTTTGATACTTTGCGGATCACCAAACCAGAGCCTGCAGCTCTCCCAGGATTAGACACAAAGCATATTGTTGGAATTGCTTGTGGGCCTGCTCAGGTAAGTTTTATTACTGATTTGTTACTTATGATTTGTCTTTTTCTCTAACTCAGACTCGTTCTGTACACTAATCCCAGTCCTTCTTTCTGTGTTTGCATGACTTTTTTCTTATTGTTTCTTATTCTGAATAAACGAGGGCTTGGGAAAAACAAGTCTTATGCAATTCTTCTGCCAGAAAGGGGTGACTAGGTTTCCTTCTCTTTAGTGTTCTGAGAAGTAGCTATTTACCTTATGTGTTTTTAGTCTGGTATAGGAATTGAACCTGCTTGACAACAAAGAGCTTTCTGGACTGGCATAACAGCAGTTTGGAAAATGTGATAAGAGATTTTTTTTTTTCTGGCCTTGACAGGGTTTTGTATATGTTTACAAGGATGCAAGTGGAGGATTCTCTTCAACAGATGTGCTGATATTATTTCCGCATCTTCTGTTACTGTTTGAAGGCAGATTTTGGCTTTACGCTCCTATCTCTAACCAGTGTCATCTTATCTTTGGGAAATAACTGTTGAACTTTGTTTCTATTTATAGAGTTTTGCTTGGTCATCGTGTTCAGAATGGTCAATAGGTTTGCGGGTGCCTTTTGTGGTGGATGTTTGCCCCATGACATTTGAGCAGCTAGATCTGTTACTAAGACAAGTGACAGAGGGAATGGACGGCTCCTCTGACTGGCCTCCTCCTCAGGAGAAGGAATGTATGGCTGTGGCAACATTAAACCTTCTAAGGCTTCAGGTACCTTCAATTTCTTACACATTGAGCAGTCCTTGAGCTAATTGTTTCAGTAATGGAGGAAAATAGCAGATTTAATGTGCTTTAAAACATTTTTATTGATTTTAAAAGTGAAGTAAGTACAGTATCACTTTCTACTCTTTGAAATTTGGCAGCTAATGATTGCTTTTTTTTCTTCTTGGCACCTTCTGATCTCTTTAAAAATGAACCATAAAAATAAAATTTAAATGGCTTAAGCATGGTATAGTCACACAGTGAGCCAGTACACTCAGATTTTGAGCATTTCTAAGAATTGTAAACAGCATTTTTAAGAGTGATAGTCCTCTTTAGAAGGTATCTGTCAGTCACTGAAGATGTGCTACTTTTCCTGGCATACTGTAGCAAAGTAGTAGGTCATTCTTTAGGTTATTGCAGTTCAGAGTTTTAGGGTATATAATTAAATATGAGATATAATATTTGGGTATCTAAATTGTGTGTTTGAGCAAGCCAGCACTTCCCTTAATTTTACGAATTTACAGATGTGAAAGTTTGTGTCTTGGCCAGTGAACTTAGTTTCTCCAGGTTTGATGACTTTCCCCTCCCAAAGTTCATATCCCTTCTTAATTAAAATTTGCTTTCTCCCTCCCATTTTTTTTCAGCTTCATGCTGCCATTAGTCATCAGGTGGATCCGGAATGCCTTGGCTTAGGTTTGGGCAGTATTCTGCTCAATAGCCTGAAACAGACAGTGGTTACATTAGCAAGCAATGCTGGTGTTCTTAATACTGTGCAATCGGCTGCTCAAGCAGTGCTGCAGAGTGGATGGTCTGTGCTACTGCCAACAGCAGAAGAGAGGGCTAGAGCTCTCTCGGCGCTCTTACCCAGTGCAGGTTGGTCCTAATATTTAAACCCGTTTGTTTGGACTTTCATTTCTAGTTCATTAATAGCTTCTTCCATTCTTAAGTTTCAGGAAATGAAATGAATGTAAGTCCAGGCCGTAGATTTATGATTGACCTCTTGGTGGGCAGCTTGATGGCTGATGGAGGCTTGGAGTCTGCACTAAATGCTGCTATTACTGCAGAAATTCAGGTATGTTTCAGCAGCTTTGAAGGTCTGCATAAACAGAGTAAGAAGATGTATCAAGTGGTTTTTTGAGTTTGTAGATTGATGTTATCCTCTTTTGACCTGAAACTTGAGCCAGTGTTTGTATGGAAGCGTGAATCACATTCTCCTTTTTAGTAGTGTGTTTCTTCTTGTTGCCTGGAGTGATGATATCAACAAAGGTAACAAACTTTTAATAAAGCTCTGTAATAGGAGCATAATTTTACAAAGCAGTTTGTACCTTTCTGTGAGATTCTTGAGTTCTTCACTTCCTTAATTTCACCTGTGACTCTTCAGCAGAAATTTCAGCCTTAGTACTCAGGAATTCAAGGTGAATGAATTCTTTGCAGCATCCCAAATTTCCATAGGTTCCATTTTAGGCAGGTTTGAATGTATAGTAGTTGTTGACGAGTTATAAAAAGGAAGAAAGAAGCATTCTGTATATACTTTCTTCTCCATTAGTTCCTCAGAGATAGGACGTCCTCTGCAGAGACTACTTTAAATTGCCATATTTATGTGTGGCTGTGAAAACAAAAGTGTGCTTTTCCCTTGCCTCTTCACTTGTTTTATTCTTCCAGGTATATTTTCTTCTTGTTTTTTTCTCCACTGTTCGTAAATTGGGAGGTTCATGATGAAAGGAAATGCATATATTCATTTTTGCTTTACTGCATCGTCTAGCATTAGCATTTTCTGTTGTATTTGAAGACATGCAACACCTCTTGATTTTTAACCAAGTCTCCTAGGGCACATTTGTTATAGCGTGGGTCAGAGATGCCAGAGCCAACTTCAGGCATATGCTTGAAGTGATCTATGTGGCAGCATATAGCGCTGCACAGGTTAATTTATGCTCTCTAAAACCTGGGTGAATATATTTCCATAGAGTTCTGCATGACTATAGCTCAGTAGCAAATCTACACCAGGTTTTTCTCCAGCGGACTGGATTTGTTATTTTTATAGAGTAAACATGCCATCAGTTGTGAACTGTGCACTAGCTATTGGCATAGTTAAACATACGTCAAATGGAAAGCAATTGTTAACTTGGTTTGGTGGAAATTGAATTTGGTGGCTGTCTATTCTTTCTTACTTTCACCTTCCTTCCTTTCATTTTATGTATTTTTAAAAATGTGTACCCATGGACTTGTTATGGAATATTCAATGCACATTTGTCTGGTAGGGATTGTTTCATTTCTGGCATAGGTAAAAATAACTTGATCATGTTAACATGAACACTTGTTAGTAAAATGTTTCATAATCACAGTGGCAGTTTGCCCATTTTCTTTATGTACTTTTTTAGGATATTGAAGCAAAAAAAGAAGCACAGAAAGAAAAAGAAATTGATGAACAAGAAGCAAATGCATCGACACTTCATAGGAGCAGGACTCCATTGGACAAAGACCTTATTAATACTGGAATTTATGAATCTGCAGGAAAGCAAAGCTTACCATTAGTTCAGTTAATTCAGCAGTTACTAAGGTAGTTGCTTTGAATTTGTCTTTTACTCTTGTACAGAAGATCTGTTCAGAAGTTTTATGAACTAGTTAACTAAAGGATGACTAATTTTGGTTAGCAGATAAAGTCTCCTGCTAGTATTTTACCTCCTCAGAATACAAAATACTGAACATTCTCCTAGCTTTCCTGTAGTTTTGCTATTTTATATTTGCCGAAGAGCAAAGTTCTATACTTAATGACTGATTTTAGGGAAACTTACTGCCTTGCTTTTATGATTTGTGTACTTCTTCCTGTACCTTGAAAGTGTGTAACAAATAAAGGACAAACACTCAAAAGCCTGTCCTTATGAAGTATGACATTCAGCACAGATTTATTTAGAATGGAATATTTTTCCTTAAGGAGACTGTAGTTGAGTCTGTAAGTGGGCAGAAACATGAATTTTAAATTCTTGACACTGAGAAAGAATTGTGAATGCATGACCAACAGGGTGCTGAGAACAAAGCTTCTTTATGTCAGCTACAGCAGTGTTTCATGTATAGCATATGTAACAGGAAGTAATTATGAGACTACTAAGAGATACATTCTGCTTTTTCACTTAATTGTGCTGGTAACCAAGTAATTTAATCAGTATTGAGACTCTTCTGAGCTATGTACTGTCATGACTTTCATTGCAGCTTTTCAGTGAAAATGGTCAGATTGATTTTTGTAGTGAGTGATTGACAAAAGAATCAGAATTGATGTACTTCTTATAAATCCTGTAAAATTGAATGCCTCCACAAAAACCGTTGACTTTTGGGTACCATGATGCAAACAAGGGAACATCCTACAAAGAAACTGCATAGGTTTCTTATAGCTGTGTGAAACTCTAGCCAAAGCTTAACATGTGTTTCTGTGGACTGTCTTCACTACCAGCTCCCTTTAAGTACTTTACAATACTTTTATACCAATTAGGAACATCGCTTCACAGACGATAGTAAAACTGAAAGATGTTGCTCGTCGCATTTCTTCCTGCGTGGACCATGAACATTGTAGCAAAGAGAGATCTGCTTCTCTGGACCTGTTGCTCCGTTTTCAGCGGCTGCTTGTTAGTAAACTTTACCCAGGAGATTGTGTTGGGCAGGTCCCTAATACATACGGTAAGTTACTGTACAAAAATAAGCCCCCCTTCTCCCAGCATTTCTGTAATACGTTTTCCAGAGGATATTACTTTCTTTCTTTAACTTATTTATCAGCTTAGTTGCTGAACCTGTCTGAAAAGTGTTTGAAAGTAGTTCTTTAATTTTTTTTCTGCAAAGGAAAATTTCTTTTGTGAAGGCAACAGGATCTAGATAATAAATTTATAAACTTCTGAAGTTTTAAAAGGATGTAATTTCTAAACGCAGTACTAATACTGAGTAGCTGCATTTCAGAAGAGTGACAGCTTTAGAAATCTGTCTCTCAAATATGACTATGTGATGGTTTTCTGTGCTCTTTCTCCTTTTTACATAGGTCCTGACCTCCTAGGTGTTGGCTCTTTGCTGAAGAAATACACTGCTCTTCTGTGCACGCACATTGGCGATATACTTCCTGTGGCAGCCAGCATTGCTTCTACTAGTCATAGGCATTTTGCAGAAGTATCTCGTGTTGTGGATGGGGATTTAACAGGTAGGTTTTTCTTTGCTGTCCTCCTTTCGTTTCCTTCACAAATTACAAGGTTGTATTGTAGCTGTTCTTGAAAGCTGTAAATGACAAAAAAGAGTCAGGAAGGGGAAATTTGGTGGGGAAGGCAAGAGCTTTGTAATGAAGCAGTACTTGAAGGCAGAATGTATTGCTTGGTGATTTATTTCTGTGTTTTCTGTGTTCTAGGCATTCTTCTTCCAGAATTGGTGGTTTCTGTAGTGCTACTTCTCAGTAAAAATGCTGGATTAATGCAGGAAGCTGGTGCTATCCCTCTGTTAGCTGGCTTGCTTGAACATCTAGACAGATTTAACCATTTAGCCCCTGGAAAGGAAAGGGATGACAATGAGGATTTAGCATGGCCAGGAATAATGGGTATGTACTAAAACATCTGGGCTGTTTATTTATGTTTTCCTAAAGTAGCTATATAAAAATGGTGACTGTTCATGAAGTGCTCTTGGGAAGGGAATTTTACTTTATAGTACAAATTTTTATTAACCAATTCATACATCAGTATTTATTTCTGCCTATAAATTCTTTAGGAAGTTATGTATAGAGGTGAGATTAAGCAGAGTACAAATGCAACTTTCTAAATTAAGTAGTTCAGGTAATTTTGAGTGTGAAAAGTTGCAGTGAAAACAGGAGTGGTACATCTGTGCATCTTGTTACTAAATTCTTTCTGTAGGGTAAAGGCAGAGTAATGTGAAAGGTTTGAAATAAGGAAGTTTTCTTTTCCTAAGGCACTTTATAACAGAGCTGTGTCTGGGATTAAAAGAGAAGTTAAAAATGAGTATTTTGGAGTGTAAGCATTTTATTGGCTAAGGGAGGAATGAAACATGGTTGGCATAACTTAAGAGAGCCAGACGTTACACTGCTAGACAATAGTGTGTTGGGGAGAGCAAAAACTGTGAAAAGTCAGTTACTGGTCTTAATAGAGAAAAAGTGATTTAAAGGTGCATGTGTGCAAACATTGATGTTTCTTGCCTGGATGAAATCATCTTCGGTTTGAAATAGTTTACTTGTATGTAGATGGGAAGAGTTCTAACACGTATGTAACCTTCCTTCTTTCATATTAAAAAAATGGCCTGGATTTAGACGAAAACTGAAGATACAGCCAATGCCTTGTAGGCAAGCATACAATAAAACTGAAGTGGTTTGGAAGGAGAACACACTATGGCAGTGATTTGCCAGAACACTGGTTGTTCTGCTATACCTCCAAACAAAACAGCTGTATCGTTTGGCATTGCTAGGTTTTTGATGATACGACATTGGAGATTAGTTCATAAAAGAATGCAGCGTAAAGACAATTTAATTGCATGGTATGTAGACAGGAAAATATTGATAGCTCTTTGACTTCTGAGCATATCAAAAGACAAACAGCCTTTGAACAGAAATGAAGAATTTGGTTAGGCAACTATTTAAAGAAAGTTCAAAAAAATTTTCTGTTTTTCTGCTGATAATTTCTCTATTCTGTTTCATACCTGTAGGTTCATTTTTTACTGGTCAGAGTTCCAGAAATAATGAGGAGGTGACACTTATACGTAAAGCTGATCTAGAGAACCATAACAAAGATGGAGGATTTTGGACAGTGATTGATGGGAAAGTGTATGATATAAAGGACTTCCAAACCCAGTCTTTAACTGGCAGTAGCATACTTGGTGAGAATCAGCATCTGAATTAAAAACACAAATTACTTCTGCTTCAAAACTAGATTAGATAAACAGTTTTTTAGGTATTATACTGACTACCTCATTCTTTCATTAGCTCAGTTCGCAGGTGAGGACCCAGTTGTTGCTTTGGAAGCTGCTTTGCAGTTTGAAGACATACGGGAATCAATGCATGCCTTCTGTGTTGGCCACTATATGGAGGTAAAAGTGTTATATGTTAATGGATACATACCTTCTAAAGTAAACTATTGCATTGATATGAGAGTCCTTGTTTTGAGCTCAGCTCTAGCTTTCAACTCGTATTTCTTTTAATTAGCCTGACCAGGAAGTTATTACAACGCCAGATCTCAGCACTTTGTCATCACCTCTGATAGACACTGAAAGGAATTTGGGTCTTCTCCTTGGATTGCACGCTTCCTACCTGGCAATGAGCACACCACTTTCTCCTCTGGAAGTTGAATGTGCCAGTAAGCAGAACCTCGTATTGAGCTTAAATAAATGATAAATACTAGTGAAGGCATGCAAGAAAAAGACAGGCCAAATTAACTTGGAATCTGTCACCTCTTCAGTCTTGCTGTCTTCTTCAGAACTTCTTTATTCTTGATGTTAATTACCACACTCATCAAGGTCCACTAATGTAGAAAGATTGAAATGGGGATTAGATAATTTTGAACAGTTAAATACCCGTATTTTTTTGTAATATGCAAGATAGAATATTCTAAGAGAAAGGATAACTGTGTAGTACAGTTATCTCACTAATTTGTGTTCAGTTAAGAGTCCCTGAAACATCTGGTGTTTGGAGTCTATCTTGTTGTGTATCTTAGTTTGGTGAATAGATGGTATAATTCAATATTAATCACAGAAAAATAGCTAAGGCCCTATTATCTCTGAACAGGTGATGGCTGCCCTGTTACTTAATTGTTTCTCGGTTGCAGGCCCCCCCTCCTTTTTTTTTTCCTTTTTTTTTCTTCTCTCCTGTGAAAAGGTTTCATCAAATGGAGGAGCTGCTAAACCTTGTTTGAAGGCTGTGTATGCATTTTATTTGAGGGAATTGTTAAGTGATAGCTTAATCTTAATCATAGATAGCTTAATAGCTTAATTTTTCATCAGAATATACATGTGTGTTTTCTTTCTTTTAGAATGGTTGAAGTCATCTATCTTTTCTGGAGGCTTGCAAACTAGTCAGATTCATTATAGTTACAATGAGGAAAAAGATGAAGACCATTGCAGTTCACCTGGTAACACTACCCCAAACAAATCAAAACTATATACACATCGATTAACTTTGAGTGACCATTCACAACCTTTTCTCCAGGCTATTGCAGATAATAATATTCAGGATCACACTGTAAAGGTAAGCCTTCAGTAATTCTATTCAGAAAAAATGTTGCTGAAGGGTGACAATGATGGCCTGAAACAGTTTTGTTGGTGAAAATTTTCCAGAAGTTATAGCAAAATAGTTGAAAAGGCTATTTCAGAATTACTTTTAGTGAAAGGAGTGGTTGAGTACTACTAATGGGTAAAATTTATCTACTTCATTTCTAACAGTACAGTTTCTTCTTTTGAATTTTTGAGTGGTAGAACTAAAAAATGTAAATGTATTCTTACAAAAAAAAAAAAAAAAAAAGCACTACTTTCCATGTCAAGTTTTAGTAGTATTGATGAACCCTGCTCACCTTCAGTTGAACTAAGATGGAGTTTTCTTTGCCAAAGTTCAAATGTATTTTGTGTGTCAGGTGCATGTATGCCTTGAAGTCTCTTTGTGCCTTAGGGTTCAGGTTTCACTTAGCCGGATTCATGGGCATTGTGAAACCCCCTAAAATTTACATTGATCACTGTCTTTTATAATGCCTTCAGGTTTTTGAACCTGTTGAGTTCAGCTCCTTTATCAAAACCCTCAAATAAGTCATTGGGAGAATAAGACAGCAATAATGATGAGCCAGAAGAGAATTAAAAATTGCTAGGTGACCTGGCTATGTTAGAAAAAGATAAAGGCAGTAGTAGCTTTGTTGTTTGAGCCATGTTATTCTTCATACGAGAATGATAAAGGGTATTCTTTGCAGTACTGAGTTGTAATCCCTGTGTATTAAAAAGTGCGTACTATGTGTTGCATCTCACTTCACCTGTTAGTTCAGCTTATGGAGGTTATTCAGTGTTATTTAAATGCTGACTGCAATCTTTTGGGTCCTTTCATTTTATTTAAAACTGGTGTTAAATAGAAGCTGTTGTGTGTTTTTGTAGGACTTCTTGTGTCAAATAGAGAGATACTGTAAACAGTGTCACTTAACAACACCAATCACATTCCCTCCTGAGCATCCTGTGGAAGAAGTAGGACGTTTGTTATTATGTTGTCTTCTGAAGCATGAAGATTTGGGTAGGTAGGCTTGTGGTATAACTGTCCCAGAATACATCTTGGACCAGTTTAAAATCTGCTATGGATGATTTTGGAAATGCATATTTAGAGATTGTCTTTTCCCATTAAGGTCATGTAGCACTGTCTCTTGTTCATCCTGGTACCCTTGGAGTTGACCAGGTAAAGCACAAAACCTTACCAAAATCTGTAGTGGATGTGTGTCGTGTTGTCTACCAAGCAAAATGCTCATTGATAAAGGTAAGCCTCATAGCTGCTGAAGTTCAGGTTGTTTTTCATTTAAAGTCTTTTATTAATAAGCTACTTATTGTTCATTTTATTACATATTAAACAGTAACCTAATCTTTCAATGCCATTTCTAGACCCATCAAGAACAAGGACGTTCTTACAAGGAAGTTTGTGCTCCTGTCATTGAGCGTTTGAGATTCTTATTCAATGAATTACGTCCTGCAGTTTGCAATGATCTCTCTATAATGTCTAAATTTAAACTTTTGAGTTCCTTGCCCCGATGGCGGAGGGTAGCTCAGAAAATAATTAGAGAAAAAAGGAAAAAAAGAGGTAAAGTAACATTAATGTGTTTTCTTTGAAACAGTGAAAATCAATCTCATTCCAAGGTTTACTGCTCTGTATTTGAGACTTGTTAGCTAAAGCATCAAAGCCGTTTGCTTTCTGATGTATTTTCATGAAGTTTTCTAAATCAGGGCTTCTTTGTGTTCCAGCATATTAAAGATGACCCACCAGTATCAGTCCGTCTGAATCGCTTTTAGTAGAGTCTAACCAAAAGCGGGATCTTATCAAATATTGTTTTATTGAAGCAGTGTAGTTAGAGAACTGCTTATCTGGAAATAATGTGGTGAACAAACAGCAAAGTGCTTTTGAAGTTGTTTTTTAAAGATAAAAGGGTGTTGCAGATATTGCAGAGCTAATTTAATAATAGTTGGACATACTGTTCACCAAGAGTACATTTCCATTTTATTACAGGCAGGTCTTAAGCATTCTATATGCTTAGGTTAATCATGCAAACCTAAAAATGTGACACTATAAAATGTTATCAGATTGCATGAAAGAATGTAATTTTTATTTCTAGTGCCAAAAAAGTCTGAATCTGCTGATGTGGAAGAATCCAAAATCGGAAATGAAGAGAGTGATTTGGAAGAATCCTGTGTGGTACCTCATAGCCCAGTACCTATAGATAAAAGACCCATACCAATCAAATCACCCAAGGTAGCATATCAGATACTGACTCAACCTTGTGAATAAAAGTAATAAGAAAAAAATATAAGCTAAAGCATGATTGTTATAACTTGACATACAGTATTCTAATAATGGCGTTTAGGATATATACTTAAGTATGGTGCATTTTTTTAGTAAGACGTGGAATAATTCTTAGGACAATTTTACATAGTGCATATTTAGAGTATGTAAAGATACCTTCTCTAATTTTTAGATAGTCTTAGTAGTTTCCAGATAAAGCTTCATTTCAGAAGAAAAGTTTTTGATGGGTTACTTCCTCTTTTTTTGAGTATTAAAGCATTCAAAATTCTATGAAGTGATAGTAAACAAGAGAATGAATTACAGATAATACTAAGCTTCTTCTTGGCTTTGAAGAAGTTCCTCCACTGTTTTAAATTTGAATATGGTTTTACATGAAATAACTCATACTTTCAGCAATTTAAAATTAAATTGTTTAAAATGTTTTAAGACTCTGCCTTCCTGTTTTGCAGGATAAGTGGCAGCCACTTCTGAGTACAGTTACAGGTGTCCACAGATACAAATGGCTGAAGCAGAATGTCCAAGGCTTGTATCCACAGTCTGCCCTTCTTAACACTATTGTTGAATTTGCTCTTAAAGAAGAGCCGGTGGATGTAGAAAAAATGAGAAAATGTTTATTAAAACAGGTAAAGGGTATGAAAATGGGCTTGCATGTGTTAGCAGTTTACATAAATATGACTTTTTTTTTTTCTTTTTTCTTCTTTTGCAGTTGGAAAGAGCAGAAGTTCGTCTGGAGGGAATAGATACTATTCTGAAATTGGCAGCAAAAAATTTTTTGCTTCCATCTGTGCAGTATGCTATGTTCTGTGGATGGCAGAGGCTTATTCCAGAAGGAGCCAATATAGGGTAAAACTTTTTGTTGCTTTTGCTTTCACAATTCTTCAGTAAAGAAAAAAAAATACTTATTTTGTTGTTGTTGTTTTTCTATGAAGGGAACCTCTTACTGACTGCTTGAAGGATGTTGATCTGATCCCACCATTTAACAGAATGCTGCTAGAAGTAACTTTTGGGAAATTGTATGCATGGGCTATTCAGAATGTCCGGAACATCTTGCTAGATGCCAGTGCAAAATTTAAAGAACTAGGTAAATATCATTTTTTGATGCTGGCTGGGGAGAAAACGATTTTAAGTGAGTATTGTTGCAGTTTGTTGGGGTTTTTTTGAAGTTCTTTGTAGTTGGGATCCTAAAATCAGTTCCTTTGTTTTTAGTGAGGATTACTTTGACTTTCTATCTGTCCGTGTGTCACTATGTGCTCCCCTCCCCAGCCTCCTTAACTCACTTTTCAGTGTTTAAAAATGTTGCTGGTTTCCCAGCAGGAGGTAATTGATTACTCATTTGTAATATTTCACCATTAACATCTAAATTCTAAAAATTCAAAGTTCCTTGCAACTTCAGCGTATAAGTTCTTAAAGCAAAGCAGGGAATTCAGGTATTTCAAACAATCAATTAAATGATTCCATAGCCTATTTTACTGTAGTTCCCAAATGTCAGCTGACTTTGTTATTTGTATTACTTTTGAATTAGGTGTGCAGCCTGTTCCTCTACAAACAATTACTAATGAAAATCCAGCAGGACCAAGTCTTGGAACTATTCCACAAGCACGTTTTCTGCTGGTCATGCTCAACATGCTGACTCTGCAGCATGGTGCAAATACCTTGAGCCTCCTCCTTAATTCTGGCATGCTAGCATTGACACAAACAACTTTGCGGCTGATAGGTATGAGATCTTGTTTGGAAGAAAGCGCATGTTTTGTAAATCTCCTGTATTTTTTACCTGTTGGTGTACCCAAACTACAGAATGACTTTGTTTCTGAAAGATGGTACTTAATGATGTTTACTTTTGCCCCAGTATAAACCCCATATTTATCTGTATCTGTAAGCATGATTGAGAAGGGAGTTAGTTTGACAATAGCCTTTTTTCAGTCACAGTTTTCTTCCTAAGCCTTTGCTTTGGCCGTCCTTTGCTAGAATTTAGGAATGATAGTGTAATTTTGATGGAAACATTACAAATAAATTTAAAATGGAAAATTTAAAATTAAAACATGATGAAGTTCCTACTCCCTACTCATTCAGTTTCATTTGTTCTACCTATTAAAACCATTCCCAGTCTGCATATTTAAGCTGGTAGATCCTTTGTTTGTTCTGTTATAGTACCAAACATTTGTTCTCATAGCTTGTACTTAACTGGAGTGCTCCTAGGAAATTTTTACAGAAAAATGCTGTTAGTAGAACCATTTAGCCACTGAACTTGTCATTACAATATATCTATCTTACTTTGTTTCTTATTTTGTTTAAAATTAAGTGTTTAGAGTCCTGTGTATTCAAAGCAATTACATCATAGTTTCCTAAAAGCTCATCTGACTGCATCACCTGTTAAGTCAGCTTTCCTATTTGTTATTGTTTTTATATTGCAAACCTTATGTGCCTTAAAGTTTTGCACATATATATATGTGCGTATATGCATATAAACACATCTGTTTTTAAATTTTTTCATGTTTTTTTCTCTTTAGGACCTAGTTCTGATAACACTGAAGAAGATATGATTGCCTCTTCTCATGGAGCTTCTGCCACAGTCCTGGAAGAATCAAGAAAGGAGACTACACCTGTTCAACTCCCTGTTTCTGGACCAGAGCTGGCAGCCATGATGAAAATTGGTACCAGAGTGGTGAGAGGGGTAGACTGGAAATGGGGTGATCAGGTACAACTTCCTTCATACAGGTTTGGCTGTGTTAAAATCTAAAGTCTGTTCAGTGGAATGTCTGTGAATTTAATGTTCAAACTTTAAAGGTCACTTCACATTTCAAAAACTTGGAGAACTGACGGAAAATATATTAATTATTTGTTTAACTTCACTGTCAGATATGAAAATTTTTTTTAGTAAGACTGTTCTGATTAATGATTTAAGAGGAAATTGAATCACTTCTATGCTGCAGTATTATCATACACTTACAACTAGATGTGTGTGGCACCTATGCAGTACATAATAAAACAGATCTGAGTATGAGCATTGCTGTGGTTTACTGGGATGGTTTCTTTTGAAGATTGTGAAATGCTTTCCAACTTTATGCTGGATCTTTAAACATTATTGAATGTTTACTACCTAACCATTAGGTTAGCAGCAAAAAAGAGTAATTGCATTATTATTTTATGAATTTTGAGTATGAATTAGTGTTGTCGATTTTGTGACTTTGAGCCCCTCTCTTTTGTCAGGATGGACCCACTCCAGGTTTGGGTCGTGTGATTGGAGAACTGGGAGAAGATGGCTGGATTAGAGTGCAGTGGGACACTGGAAGTACAAATTCTTACAGAATGGGGAAGGAGGGAAAATATGATCTCAAACTAGCTGAGCCACCACCGGCAACGCAGCCCACAACAGAGGATTCAGACACTGAAGATGATTCTGGTAAAAAAAGCTATTTTTTTATAAAAGTAGAGGCAGGATTTTAATTGAATCCAAAATTGATATCTTGTAGTGTAAAAAAGCTTCTTTCATAGGAAATTCATGCTTCACCGAAGAAGACTAATTTAATAGGTGTATATTCCTGACCAGAATGTTTCTTAAGATAGCTTTACTCTGATAAAGGAGGGCAGAAAGCATGGTGTCACATTTGTTGCATATTCATGGGCTAGAAAAAAACAATATTATACAACTGAAATAGTTTCAGTTACAGGTAGCAGGAGATACACATTTTAGGATACATTAATGTCATTCTGCAGTGTTTGTTTTGTATGGCCTAATTGTACATCTAGTCACACTGCTTCCCTGGTTCTTGGCGCTGCATTTGGAATTCCTTTTAAGTTGTGTACTGCTAGAGAATAACTTGAATATCTCTGCACAAGATGTCTGGTTTATATTTTGCTCTTGCAGTTGGAGGTAAGGAATCTTCTTAATGTCAGATCATTTTAGAGGAAATACTTATAACAAATTTCTCACATAGTTTATTTCAAAAGTCTTTGTGAAATTGATTAACTGAATATTAACACATTTCTTTGCCTTCTCTGTCTCTCTTCAGAAGGAGAACAAGTTGAAAGGAATCTCCACCCTACTTCCATGATGCTGACAAGTACCGTGAACCTGTTACAGACACTTTGTCTCTCTGCTGGTGTCCATGCTGAAGTCATGCAAAGTGATGCTACTAGGACTCTGTGTGGTCTACTCCGTATGCTTGTGGAAAGTGGAACAATAGATAAATCAGGTACATTATGTAGAAACAGTCTGATTCAGCTGTGTGTTTCTGTTTTGTGCTTTATTGTCTTGTAATTTTGTAAGTCTTTTGTTACTAGTTTTTTAATCCTTTAAGGCGAAAGGATAGAAAAGGCATTTTCAGAGCTTTTAAAATCTTAGTTGTTAGCAAAGGCAGCATAAATGGTCTTGAGCATTCTTATGACATAATTGGAAAAGCAGGAGAAACACATGAGATATGGAGCATCAGGATGTATATGGTTAGCTTAGACAATGAATTTCTTAGCAGGGTTGGTTTTTTTTTTTCTGTTTGGGGACAACAATATGACTGGATATGTCCTATTCATTTCCATAGCTTCTGTGTAATTTCAGAAGTAATGCTGTTAACTACTTTGAAATGAGGAAACAGTATGAGGATGAGAATTGCTGTAAAGGCATTTCTAATAAAATTAATTACAGGCTCTAAAGCTCAGTGTTCTGATTTGTCCAAAAATTCTCCATGTAGTATATAGAGAATTATGTAGCTGACGGGAAAGTCAACTGTTATATGTGTATATCTTTTTGTTTTTAGCTTCCTTGCCAAATAAATTAGTTTATAAAGAACAGCATAGGAGTTGGTGCACGCTGGGATTCATTCGAAGTATAGCACTCATGCCTCAGATGTGCAGCACTCTTAGTACATCTCAGTGGATAACTTTGCTAATGAAAATTGTTGAGGGGCATGAATCTTTCACTGCTGCTTCACTACAGAGACAGGTAATGTGTGTATTTCCAAATTACTTTGATAGGCAATTAATTTAGTACACTTTAGCTGTCTTTAAAAGTAGAAAAAATGTGTATATTAAAAACAGTTAATTGGGAAAAAGATAACATGTTGTCTTGTATTTAGGATTCATTGTTTTAAAACATATCTGTTATGTTTTTGGGCCTTCAGGGTACTACAGGCTTCATTGTTGTATTGAAAGCCTGAAAGTTTTGTACAGATGAGAGGTCAAAAGAGTGTTCCAAAAATATATTCCAGAAACTCCCATATAGTGTTTCCTGAAAGTTGCATAAAGAAAAGAATAACAAAAAGATGATTAGGAAAAATGTGCAATTTCATTTTACAGTTAATAAATTGTGTATTATCTACTGCCCTTCCTTCCATAACAAACTGTTATTGTTGTTTAGTTGCAGTCTCTCTTAAGATGCATCACTGCATCTTATTTTGGTATTGTTTTTCCCTTGTCCCTTTTCCCCTTGTGTCTTCGCTCTTTCTTTTTTTTTTCCTTTATTTTTCTTAGCATCTTTTTCATGAGATTCAGAAGCAACCTTACTATGGAATAACTCTTCCAAGTTTTAAGGCTTAGGGATCTAAAGATCTTAGTCTTTTCCTGGATAAGGCTTAAGCATTTTTTAAAGCCTTGTATCATAAAGGCCTGTGAATTTACTGTGATCCTCCATCAAATTCTTGCCAGTATTTTTACTGTGATGAAACTTCTGTCATCATCCAGGCCTTAGTGCTGCATTAGAGTTGTCTGTGCTGTTAAGGGAATACTGAAGAGCAGTGAGCATTCCCGATGTACCAGCATCTAACAGAATAACAAGAAAAAGATGAGATGTTGAAGTTTAGAAAGATGTGTTATTGACAGAGGTTTAGAAGAAGAGAGGTCTCTGTATTGGTCTTATGTGTTAGAAGATGAGGAAGCTCAAAATGTGGAATACTTCTGTTCAGAATATGCAACCCCATCTGCTCTTTGATACTGCAGCACTGTACATTCTCATGTTCCTTGTTAGTCCTGCACTGAGTGTCTAGGTTTAGAGATGCCTGCCAGCTCTTCTGTACATGTCAGAGGCCCTGCTTTATCAGTAGCTGCTCTTGGGTATCACTGTGGTTGCTTTTTTGCCGCCTTCTGTTATTCAGCTTTATATCTCATAATTTTTAGTTATCATACCTTCGTTGCAGAGCATTTGGAAACTTTCAATCTGAAATATCTCTTAGTACTAAGATCTGAGTCTGGAATCTGAATAAACCTTTCCATTCTGTATTACTATCTTTCCTATGTGTTTTAGTCATTTATATTCTTTCTAACTGTGTTTGTCTAACGTCGTGAGCATTGAAGAGTTTGGATTCACTAATATAATGTGCCAGTAAAATTGTTACTGACTTGGAACTGACACAACTTCTTTTAGAATATTTCTTGGTAAACTGAACATCAGTAGCTCTTAATTTCCACAGCTGGAAAGAAATCAGCATTATAGAAATAATTACAATGGAAAGCTTACCTTCTTCTGTACTTGACGTGTTTGCAAGTTTCTTTAATATTTGGTGACTTAGAATGGAATAACACTGATTTTGTTCTCTTTCTAGATACTTGCTGTACATTTATTGAAAGCAGTACTTCCATCCTGGGATAAAAATGAAAGGTCAAGAGACATGAAATTTCTTGTGGAAAAACTGTTTGGGTTTTTAGGCAGCCTGCTTAGTACTTGTTCTTCAGATATCCCACTACTCAGAGGTAGAAGAATTTTCCATTAATGGCTTATTTTCATGTATAAAAAGTGTGTGTATTAAATTCTTAACTGTTGTGCAATTGTTTTGTCTTTCCAGAATCTACTCTGAGAAGGAGAAAGGCCAGACCTCAAGCATCTCTTACTGCCACTCACAGTAGTACTTTAGCAGAAGAGATAGTGGCACTGCTGAGGACGCTTCATTCACTTGGCCAGTGGAATGGACTCATAAACAAGTACATCAACTCTCAGCTAACCTCCATCACCCACATCTTTGCAGGAAAACAGTCAGAAGGGGTAGTTTCCACGTTTTAAAATAGCTCATTTTTTTAGCATTATTTATTTTAAAATTATAAATATTAAACGTTTGTAAACAATATTAAACTTAATTTTTAAACCATTTTTCTATTTGTGTATATGTATATGTGTATTTATATGTTGTAATTTTTAAATTGAAGTATGTGTGATTAACTTTGTATTTTAAAGCAGGTAGAAATAGTATGTTTTCTCCCTACAGTTAATTTTATTGTTCTTTGTTAGGCTCTGTTGGATGACTACTTCCCTGACACTGAGAATCCAGAGGTGGGAGGCCTAATGGCAGTGCTAGCAGTGATTGGTGGCATAGACAGTCGCTTGAGACTGGGTGGACAAGTAGTTCATGATGAATTTGGAGAAGGCACAGTGACGCGCATCACCCCAAAAGGGAAAATCACTGTACAGTTCTATGATATGCGAACATGTAGAGTGTGCCCTTTGAATCAACTGAAGCCAGTAAGTTCGTTTTGTAGAGACTTCAATACAGGGAAGAGCATGGTTTAAGACTCTGATATGAAGCAAAGAAAATATTTGTTGTTCGTTCAGAAAATACATTGACATTCAATATGTACAATGCTCTGAATGAAAATCTAAAGATGGTACTCATGTGAACCTATGTAGGGCCTTTAAAGCCTGTTGTCATTTGTTGATGAGATGAAAGGAGAAAGGATTTGAGCTGAAGTCGTTCGACTTGAGGTAGAATCCCAAGTCATGACAATGTGAGTTATAGCTCTTGTATGAGAAGAGCATATTTATTTGTATTTAACTGAAAAAAAGTAGCATTTGTCAGTTAAAAAACATTGAAACTTTGAGTGATTTTGTCAAATTTTACAGAAACACTTATCAGTATTTCTTTTTTTCTGTCTGATTCTTCCCACACTGTCCAGCTTCCAGTTGTGGCTTTTAATGTGAACAACTTGCCTTTCACTGAACCTATGCTATCTATTTGGGCTCAGTTAGTAAACCTGGCTGGAAGTAAAGTGGAAAAACAAAGAATGAAGTCTCCCAATCAGGGTCTTTCAGGTACAGTAATTTTTTTCTTTTTGTTTTTTGTTTTGTTTTTAAATGGATGGATATGCTTTTGGAAAGATACCGCTTAACAGCAAATGTATATAAAAAAATGGTTTTCTGGAACCTTAGCTTTTTCCTTAGTCAATATTGAATAACAGCATTTATGAGACAAGCTAAGCTGAGAGATTAATTACTCTGCACTGTAAGTCAAATACCATTTTACTTTGCTGACAAAATGTAAATAAGGTTTGGGGCTGCACTTCTTGTACTGAATTATTTAAAATCTGGGTCCATCTTTACTGTGCCTACTGTGCTCTGCATCAGCTCTGTGATTGTCCACTATATGAAAAGTAGGAAGACAGTATTTTTAATATCATGGGTCATAGAATGTGTGCAGGCTGTTTATCCAGGTGCTTTTCAAACTACCTCATATCATCAGTATTTCACAAGCTTTCCCATAGTGAGTTAAGATGCAAACTGATTTTTGGACTGAGGTTGTATGAATGATAGCCTTTCTTCTCTAATACAAGAGATTCCTAGTGCTAACAGCTGTTTCGTATTTCTGATAGGTCAAGTGGATTTGGATCTGCTGCGATGCCAGCAATTAAAGCTGTACATACTGAAAGCAGGCCGAGCTCTACTTTCTCACCAGGATACACTAAGGCAGATCTTATCTCAGCCAGCTGTTCAGGAGTCTGTGTTAAACCCTGCAGGTATTCTGAAATGCAACCTGAGTGTGCTGATGTTTGTTTAGGTGGTAAATAGAGTAAGTGACAATAAATCCTTGCTAATGGCAGTAAAGGGCTGAAATTAAGTTTGCCCTCTAAAGGCTGAAAATTTAAAATTCAAATTCGAGAATGTTTTAACCTTAGATATTAAAAGCATTTTGACTTTTTAACTTAAGTTTGGAAGTCTAAATGGGTTAAGTGTTTGAAGCTTGAAATATTGGAGTTATCTAAATTTGTAAGTCTTCTATAGTTAGGAAGCTTTGTAATTAATTTTAAAAATCTTACAGGTTTTTTGCAGTGGTGTCTTTTTCTTCTTCAGAGCTTAAAGTACGAGTTCTCAATTGGCTATTCCTCTTATTCCAAATGTTTTGCAGTTTCCAGTGAAACAAATACCAGGTTACAGAGTCTTAAGTGTAATGTTAAAGAGTTTAAAAAATTGTAGTTTTAATAATTTGAATTCATTCTATCTATACATTTACTCTACATATAAAAATAAATAAAATAGCTCTGTTACCTTTCAGGATAGCTATTGATGCTGTTATAGTTCATATTAATCATTTAGGCATTTGCAAAGCATGTATGTCTTTAAATATATTCAGTTTATTTGCGTCATTCTGGGGGTTGTTAAGTTTTAAGTCAACAGAATGATCAGGTTTTTTTCCAGGAGTGGAACCTTTTTTTTTTTTTTTTTCCTTAACCAAAACAGCATAAGTACATGAGGACTATTAACAGTTGTGTTACTGTTTCAAATATGAGAACTTCTTTTTGTTGGAGTTAAGTGAAGAATGAGCACACTTCCCTGAGATAGCTGTGGTAAAGAATGTAGCTGGAGTAAAGCCAGAGTACAAATCTAGGCAACATGTATGTTTATGTCAAAAAGAACACAAAATCAAATATAAAGTTGCAGAATAGTGAGCCAGTTGATTAAAAAAAGGCATATTCTTTTGAAGGGACAGTGACCCTGCAGGGAACTCTTCCCTAAGAGGTGTGTTAGAAGGGGAAATTACTCAGTCTAGAGAGTATGCACCATGATTTGGGGATCAGTGAAATTGCTGGTTGTCTGTATAAAGGGGTTTATCCTGGAAGGGACCTCTTTGTGATAGTCGTATTGTAAAAGGTGAACTCAGATGATATTTGCACGAATTCACTGAGCAGTGTCTACTAGATATGTTCTAGATGTATTTTAGTAAAAATATTGCTTATCTACAAATTGTTCATTTACTTCTTTTTATGGAGATAGTGGCACTCATGGTTTGATCTTAAACTTGAGATTGCTGTGGAGGAGAAATGTGGGATAACCAGCAGTATGTTTGAACAACCAGTGGGCCCCAGAATAAATTTCCCGATTGACTTACATGGTTTTGGTTAAAATAATGTTTCCGTTTCAAGAGGATGGAGCAGTCGCCTCTCCTGACATCGGAGATATGTCTCCTGAAGGACCACAGCCTCCGATGATTCTTCTGCAGCAACTTTTGACAGCTGCTACACAACCATCACCTGTGAAAGCAATATTTGACAAACAAGAGCTTGAGGTAGAGTCTGTTTTCTGCCAAGTAACCTAATAAATAAATCTTTCTAATTCATACTACAATTGAAACTTGCTAGGCTGTGGGTTTTAAAAAAATGTCACTGAACCTCTCTTGGCAAATAACCTCTAATTTCAGATGCACACGTGCACACAGACATACTAAATATGCTTTTTTCAACTTGGACTGATCTGTTTGTTCTCATTTAGGCTGCTGCTTTGGCAGTATGCCAGTATCTGGCTGTAGAGTCTACACATCCTTCAACTCCAGTGTTTGAAGACTGCAGCTCTAGTGAAGCTACAACACCCATCACAGTGCAGCATATCCGACCCACAAAAGCGAAGAAACGCAAGCAGTCTCCAATTCCACCTCTCCCCATTGTAGTTCAACTTATGGAAATGGGATTTCCTAGGAAAAACATAGAATTTGCACTAAAATCTCTGTCTGGAACCTCTGGAAGTGCTTCTGGATTACCAGGTATTTAATTTAATTAAATTAATGATACTAGAAGGCAAATTGTGAGCAGATAAAATGCTACTTATAAGGGAGCAATTGTTACTTCTCTTTTTGATACTATCTTAAGAATGTTAGAGAATCCCTTAAAGACAGAATGAGTTTGTATTTTGCTGTTTTAGG
Organism: Psittacus erithacus; assembly: GCA_009867235.2. Taxonomy (NCBI): domain Eukaryota; kingdom Metazoa; phylum Chordata; class Aves; order Psittaciformes; family Psittacidae; genus Psittacus; species Psittacus erithacus. Next base: position 33,389 of record WYDI02040479.1, read on the forward strand.
AGTGGAAGCCTTGGTTGGCTGGTTGTTGGATCACCCTGATGTTCAAATTACGGATCTGTCTGATGCTGATACTATCTCTGATGAATATTCAGATGAGGAGATAGTAGAGGAGGTGGAAGAAGCTGAAGCTGCTTGCCCTGTGGTAAGTATCAACTTATTAAAACTTAAGTCATGCTAGCTGGTTGCAAATTTTGTAGTTCTTTTCCTTTCATGAACTTAGAGTACCAAGGATGTTTTGCTGTCCCCAGCTTTCAAGACTGTAGCAAGGACCACATTTGCCATATGCTTCTGAGGCATATCACAGAAGAAGTCAAGATATCTATAAATATATGAGTAGCACAGTGGAAGAGTGAAATCCAGATAGTTGTTTCAGTAATGGTAGCTATAAGTATTGATGATGGTTGGTCTTGGTTTCATCTCAAATAGTCAATGCTCTAGTGTAGTATTTGTAAAGGACTCTTCTTTTTTTTTTTTTTTTTTTTTATACCCTCTCTTCACCTTCCTTTGACTTGAAAAACAAACGTGTATTAACTGCAAGGAATGACTGAGCAACTAGTGAATAAATGGCAAAAAAGAAAAAAGTCGGTGAAATAACTTAGCTTTTTCCGTATAAGAACTATTCTCATGTATTGGTAATAAAAAGACCTTTACAATGTCTGTTGAATGTGATGGCTTTAATTTATATTGGTCTTCTATTGTTGACTTTCAGGAAGTATTTCAGTAAGATTTTGCCAATAAAATGAAATGGGTTCTGTATTTCTGTTTGTTTTTTTAAGAAGATTTAAGGAGATGTTGAGATTTCTGGCACATGTGAGATTTTGTAATTGAAAGAAATGCATTATATTTTAGAGGAAATTAACTTGGCATTGAGTTCTGATATATTTTTTAGCAGTACCAGAGTGAGAAATTGTGCTGTATGTTGACTCGAATGGAAGAAAACCCAACATTTAATCCTCGAAACAAGTGTTCTGTAAAGTCTCATTACAGCTGGAATGCAATAGTTCTGTCTCTTTAAGTTAAAATGTGAAAGGAATAATTTCTGATAACTGCAATCTTATGTTTTTTGTCAGCTTGTTTTTCTAAGGAAATACTTTAAATGCTGTTGTATTATATAACAAGAAATTTTGTAGTGTACTTTAGCTGGGAGATTACTGTTTACCACTGTTTGCAATTCCTCTTTGTTCTAATTTTCTTTGGCAAACAGGTTTCATAAAAGCAACTTGCAGCTTGTTTCATGTGGTTTTAAAATTTGCAGCTACATCCCTGGACAAGTTATTTCAGAAACTAAACTTTTAAGTAGATCATAAATGTTAGCCATGATGTGAGTGGACCTGTTGAAAACATTTCTCATTTTGGCATGCAACTTAGATATTAAGTGTGTGTGTTTTTTGGTGGGTTATCTTCAGTCTCTACTAGTAATTTTATTTATCTGAGTTGAAAACAAATTTTGTAACTGTTATATGTTTATTTTGGATTTTTTTTTCCAGTCAAGTGGTGCTGTTGTAACAGAGAGCCAGACCTATAAGAAACGAGCTGATTTCTTAAGTAATGATGACTATGCTGTGTATGTGAGGGAGAATATTCAGGTAAGCATGATAATCAAAAACGATATTGAAACTAGTTTCTTTCTGGTACTAAAGTCTTTGCATAGCTATGGCATTCTGTTGTCCTTTTTCCCTAGGTGGGAATGATGGTTAGGTGCTGCAGAACCTATGAGGAGGTTTGTGAAGGAGATGTAGGCAAAGTTATTAAGTTGGATCGAGATGGATTGCATGACCTGAATGTACAGTGTGATTGGCAACAGAAGGGTGGTACCTACTGGGTCAGATATATCCATGTTGAGCTGTTAGGTAAGTTCACTGCTAACTGCTTTCCAATAACGAATTGAATGGTACGCTAAGGGAGATATATTTTTGGAGGGGAAAAAGCCACTCACCATGCATTTATTCTTGCAATTGCTAGGATTTCCACCACAGAGTTCTGCCTCTCATATCAAGATAGGTGACAAAGTGCGTGTGAAAAGCTCTGTGACCACACCCAAATACAAATGGGGATCAGTTACTCACCGAAGTGTGGGAGTTGTCAAAGGTAATGTATATTCAAAATGGGGAGGCAGTATAACTGGAAACAGACTTTCTGCAGCATTTAGGGAGAAAATCTTTTAGACACACTTACAAATCACAGTGCTTTGTGGAATATTGCATGATGGTGAAAGTATAAAATATAGAAGTGGTCTGTTTAGCATAGAATCTTTGAGGAGGTACAGTTTTTGGTCATATTGTATTCTTCTTGGAAGTACTCTGTCCCTTTGGGAGCTGTTTTAATAAAAGAAATCAGAGTCAAGGAACTGAAGTAGAATAATATATACCTTTAAAAAATCTTTAGAACTCCCTTTACAAACTAACAAGGTTAATACATAGTTCCGTTGCAAGAAAAGATTACTTTTGAAAGTAATTTTTGATAAGTATTTCTGCTCTCTGATGTTGCACTGGACACTTTTTCTGCTTCATTTTGTAGAGATTTGCAACCTATATTTTCTCCATGTTTTTATCACAGCTTTTAGTGCCAATGGAAAAGATGTCATTGTAGATTTTCCTCAGCAGTCTCATTGGACTGGCTTGTTGTCAGAAATGGAACTGGTTCCCAGCATTCATCCTGGAGTCACGTAAGTGATGATTTCCTTTTTTCGTAATGTATATGGGTTGTCCTTCAGCCTTATTGTCTTGATTCCATTATCTTGACTTGTGTCTCGAATAACTTGTACCACTGGAAATATATTTACTCATTGTTCTTTTGTGAAATCAGGTGTGATGGCTGTCAGATGTTTCCTATCAATGGGCCTAGATTCAAATGCAGAAACTGTGATGACTTTGACTTTTGTGAAACTTGTTTTAAAACCAGGAAGCATAACACCCGACATACTTTTGGCAGAATAAATGAGCCAGGTAAGTTTTAAAAAAAAAAAAAATCTAAGTGCTTCTTAGATTGATTTAAAGTGCATTGAATTTGTTTTTATGAAAAAAAAAAAATCAGTTTAAATATTGCATGCCTCTTTAATATTTTATCATTCAATTTTATATATTACTCTTAGTGTCCTACATTCCTGAAGAGAGTAGTTTTCCTTTTGTTTTTAAGATTTTACTTGGTTTCTTGGTACAAATCAATCATAAGCGTAAGAACAGGAAGTGTGACTGTCCCCAGTGACTGCATTTAAAGCTTGTGGTCAGGTAAACTGCTTGAAACTCCTTTAAAAATCCCCAGATCTTGAGCTGTGCCCTTTAAGTATGAGTAGTATTACCATACCTGTATGACATGCTTCTCTGCTTTCAAGACTACATACCTGAAATGTTTGATTTGTTTTATTTCCTTTCACATTGATTGTGGGTGTAATAGAAGCAGTTTTCTTTGAGAGGTACGTGCTTAATGTTTCACTTAACCATGCAGGTCAGTCTCCAGTGTTTTGTGGGCGTTCTGGCAAGCAACTGAAGAGACGGCATAGTAGCCAGCGGGGAATGTTACTGGATGATTGGTCAAGAATAGTTAAGAATTTGAATGTCTCCTCCTCTGTGAATCAGGCTTCACGTCTTATTGATGGTAGTGAGCAGTGCTGGCAGTCTTCTGGTTCACAAGGAAAGGTAACTAAGCCATAACTAGTTTAATTTGGCATACTCTCCTCTGAAGAGGAAGAATATTTAACTTAGTGAAATGTACGTTACCTTTCTGTGAGATAGAGGAGTAGTAAAAACAGACATCTGAAGTGCAAAACTATGTTTCTTTATATTTTTAAATGTGACTTTTTCTTTTTTTTTAAGTTTCATCTTTCTAATTATTTCATGTGAAGGAACTTTGTGAACTACTTCTTTGTAAGGAACTTTGTGATTTTTTTTTTTTTTTTTTTTGAAACAAGGGGTAATTATTGTGTAGTTGGTTATATAGTTACAGTTGCTATTTCTGTATAATAACTGATGGGGAGTTGCACTTAATGATCATGTTGATTATATTTTACTGAAGTGAGTTTGTTGCAATACAAAAAGCACTTATGCTCTTGCTAGCTAAAGCTGCTTCTGAGCACTCTCTTACTTGCATAGAATACCTCAAGTTGAACAGGACCTGTAAGGATCATAGCGTCTAACTTCCTGCTACTGGTGGGACTAATTAACCCACATGGCTAAGAGCATCTTCTAGATGCTTCTTGAAGTCTGACAGGCTTGGTGCTGTGGCTATTCTCTGTAACCTATCGCAGTGACTGACCACCCTTTCAGTGAAGAGCCTGTTCCTAATGTACAGTCTGAACTTCCCCTGATACAGCTTCATTCCTTGTGTCCTGTCAGTGGTCACCAGAGAGGAAATAAGCACTGCGTCTGCTGCTTCTCCTTGAGGAAGTTGTAAATAGTGATAAGGTTTCCCCTCAGCCTTCTTTTCAAGCTGAAAAAAATCACCTCCTAAGTCTTGCCCTTGAGACCTTTCACCATTCTGTCTGCTTTCTTCTGGACACTAATAATTTTATGTCCTCCTTTTATTGAGGTGCCCCAGACTACCCGCAGTGCGCAAGGTGGGGCTGTAGCAGTGCAGTGTAGAGTGGGACAGTCACCTCCTTCGACCAGTTAGCAATGCTGTGCTTGATGCACCCCAGGACATGTCTGGCTCTTTGGGCTGCTAGGGCACATAGTTGACTCCTGTTCAATTTGCCATCAACTCAGACCTCCAGGTCTCTTTCTGCAGAGCTGTTCTTGTCCCCCAGTTTGTACATATACATGGGATTACCCCATCCCAACTGGAGAATTTTGCACTTGCTCTGAAGTCTCATACAGTTGGTATTTGCCCAGCTTTCTAGTCTCTTCAGATCTCTCTTTTAGTCCTCTTTACCCCTTGAGGTAGGCCACAACTTCTCCTAGTTTAGTGTCAATGGCAAACTTGCTTAACATATGTTCGACTCCTACATCCAGATCACTTATAAAAAGCATTGTTGCTTAATTTGTGGTTTACCAGTTTTATCAGCCTGCAGCATTACTTTGTGGCCAGTGTAGACACCAAGATTTGCAACTAGACTTTTGTCCAGTGTTTTTTTTTGATGCTGTGTTGATGGCCATGCTGAGAATATCCCCAAGTAGCCTTCCTTCAGGTTGTCTAAAGGCTGTAATCAAAGATTTACATTATGTCCCAGTTCTTGACCTCCAGTGGTATTGTGTTTTCTGTCTTATCAGTGGTGTTGCTCTTGAGGGAAATAAATAATTTGCTGCAACTGTTTCTCTTGCATTTGGAGGTTGGTCAGGTGAGAAGTTCACAAGATCATCTTCTTTGGCCAGTCCCCATGCGTTGCAGCTGTTGTATACCATTCATAAATGTTTTTCATGCTTGCTTCAAAGCCAGCACACAGTTACTCTTGTCAACCGTATGGTGGTCCTAGCAATACTACCTGAAAATTAAATTCTTTGTGTTTCCTCTAGCACTGGATTCGCTTGGAGATTTTTCCAGATGTTCTTGTTCACAGGCTAAAGATGATTGTGGACCCTGCAGACAGCAGTTACATGCCCTCTTTAGTTGTAGTTTCAGGTACGTGTACTTTCTCTGAGAAGCCTGAATTACTTTTTCTTTGTGTGTGTATACATCTAACAGTAGGTTTTTATGAGTTTTCATTTAACCTAGTCATTTATTTCAAGTGTATGGTGCCTGTTTATGGAACTAACACCATATCCTAAAATGTTTTTCTTTCTGTGTTTTGTTTTCTAGGGGGAAATTCCTTAAATAACCTTATAGAGCTAAAGACAATCAATATAAATCCGACAGACACCACAGTGCCTCTTCTCAGTGATTGTACAGAAGTAAGTGCAGTTTGTGTGAGAGTTACTCTTTATGTAATGGAAAAACATTTTGCTGGAAGAAATGGATAAAAAGCACTGTTGTGATTATTAAAGCATAGTATTTTACTTTTGTTCTAAATAAGCATTATTTCTGGAAGTTTACTGAAGTGGATTATCCTGATAAGTTTTACCATAATCACAGTGTAACTAATAGTTTTAGTAGTAAAGCTACTTCAGGTCTTTTGATGTAAATCAGTATACCTATGAATCAAGAAGAAATCTCAATAAACTTAAATTTGGGGATACATTTGGTGTGTGCTAAGGCTTATTTTGGATAATAGTTCTGATCTTTTTCAATAGCAGCAAGGAGGAATGCATAATGACTTTTTAGGATATTGGAAGCAAAATAATTCTGAAATTAATGAAGCCATATGTTTATCTTAAAAGTATGAATTTTGTCGGATTGAAAAGCCAAATATTTAGAAGTACAGATTAATTTGGTAAGGTGAAAAATCAAGCAGAAGTTCTAATTCTTGCCTATGTTTTATGAAGTTATACAGGACCCAAAAGATGGCAATTTAGTGAGGTTTTTTCTCCTCTTAGTACCACAGGTATATTGAGATTGCAATCAAGCAGTGCAGAAGCTCTGGGATTGATTGCAAAATACATGGCCTCAGCATACTAGGGCGTATACGAGCAGAGGATGAAGACTTGGCTGCAGTCCCATTCCTTGCTTCTGATAATGAGGAAGAGGATGATGATAAAGCTAACACTGGGAGGTAGGTAACTGCAGTGGTGAGGTGAAGGAAATGGTAGAGAACCTTAGTGTTGATACAGTCCTGTAATTTAGGAGATAATTGTAAGATCAACTACTTAATTAGGTTGAATGGTAGTAAAGAGAAATTAGTATCTTGGTTTGTCAGAATTGTAAGTAGGTCATTTGTTGAGGTGGTGACATACTGTACAACTCTTCAGCTTCTGCAGCATGATTGGAGTTGAAAACCTAGCTAAAAACTGGGTTTATATTTGGAATGTGGTATATTTACCTCTGCTCAGCAAAACATACTGGGTTTTGTTTGTTTGGTTTGGTTTGGTTTTGGGTTTTGTTTTGTTAAAGCCACCAATTAACTGCAGTGGTGGTGTTTGAGTACTGAAACTCTTGTAAAATTAGTAAATACAGTAAAAAGATGCCTATGCTATAGTTATGCACATTGCTAAACTAATTGTTTTTTTTCCTTCTCAATATGTTCAGTCTTGTTAGAAAGAAGGCAGCTGGGCTTGAATCAGCAGCTACAATAAGAACTAAAGTTTTTGTTTGGGGATTGAATGACAAAGACCAGTTGGGAGGGCTGAAAGGTTCCAAGGTACGTTTGTTTTCATATTTCAGTACAAAATAAAATGTGCAAGTCTCACACAACTCAAAATTAATTCAAACTTAATCAGAATTTTACAGTGTGGTATCAAAACTGCAAATAATAGATTCTAATGGCTTTTTGCTTTGAGACGTGTTAGATGTCTGCTGGGTGGAAGATTGGAGAAAACTTATGTTTTGGTTGTTTCTCTCAAATCTGGTTTGATTTTTAACAGCCACTTAATCATTTGTTTTAGGTGACAGTGAACTTACTGTTCTAAAACTGTGTAGCACTCTATACACGTTCTGTTCCTTTTGGGTGTGTGTGCATGCAGTTAGGTATTGGTAAACTTTTCTGTGTATTACTTGGACCTGGTACTCATTAGAAAGCTGAATTCTCATCTTTTGATGTAACTTGATTACAATTCAGTGTAATTTGAAAAGAATTTTAGCCTTGTGTGCAGCTATTTATACATAATTTTTTAATACAATGCAGGTTCAGAGATACATGGTGAATGTTTAATCAATTTAAAATGTTAATCTGAAAAGTATGTTGAAAGCATTTATTTAATTTATGTTGTAAATAAAATGTGTATTGTTGTACCCATAGAGTGCCTTTCAAGAAACAAAAACATAGTCATTTCTGTATTCTTTGGCTTTCTCAAGAAAACTTTACTTAAAGGAAATTTCGTGCTGATACCACATTTATTTTTTTTCCCAGGCTTTGCATTTATCATGGTTTCAGTGTTAAATGCTTTTTCTTGTTTTTTGTCTTTTGCCTGGTGTATATTACCTGGTATGTGTGAAGTGTCTGAATAATACAGAGATTTTCCTATATTTAAAAAAGGAAAAGTAGCTGTTAGATTATCTGGTTTATGATTTAAGAATAGGTCTTCTTTTTAAAGTATAAAACTTCAGTGAATTGTAATGAGTTTCATTTCCTACCTGCTCTAGATAAAGGTCCCTTCCTTTTCTGAAACCCTGTCTGCCTTAAATGTTGTACAAGTAGCTGGAGGATCCAAAAGCCTTTTTGCAGGTAATATAAGTTTAAAAGAAATACAAATATGTTGCGGGCAGAAATAGATTTCCAGTTGTGAAACTGTAATGATGTTTCAAACTTTATTTCTTCATTTTAGTGACTGTAGAGGGTAAAGTATATGCCTGTGGAGAAGCCACAAATGGAAGGCTGGGTTTAGGAATATCTAGTGGAACTGTGCCTATTCCACGCCAGATTACAGCTCTCAGTAACTATGTGGTAAAGAAGGTGGCTGTTCACTCAGGTACTGACTATTACAATTTTTAGATACATAAACATAACATATTAAGCCTAAAAACAGTTGCTTTGCTATTTTCTTGGGTGCCATGATGCCCCAGCATAACTGATGTTTTTGAAAACTTTGTAAAAATAAATACAGGTTATTAAATTTTGTCTGTTGCATACGATGTCAGATTAAAGCTAATGATTTGTTGTTAAAATCTATAATTTTAGACCATACACCATTTCTTACTTGCTGGAAGTTAAATTTGATAACTTCTTAATAGTTTTTCAGTCTGATCCAAAGAAAATGTTTTCATTTTTGGGTATTTATAAATGGTGAGTTTAGATTTGCTTTTTTTCTTGCCACGCTAAAAATAGCGAATGGTGTGATTATTTCTTCCTTTTTTTAACGCGCCAGGAAACCTACTCTCGCAAAAGCTTTGTATTTTAAATTTAATCACATAAGTCTAAAGAAACTAAGTAATGCATATTGGGTTGAAAGGCTCATACAATTACATTGTTAAAGTACAGCAGTGTCAATATTCTGAGATTTTTGCTAGACCTGCTCCCCACTTGAAAGATTGAAAATTTCAATTTCTGTTTACACTTTTAGGTGGCCGGCATGCTATGGCATTAACTGTTGATGGAAAGGTATTTTCATGGGGTGAAGGAGATGATGGAAAACTTGGTCACTTCAGTCGAATGTAAGTATGCCAAATTTGTCTCAATTTCAGTAAGGGAACATTTGTATTGCATGTTGCAACACAGCTGACCACCACTAGTGACAATGACAGGATTTTTATTACAATGGGAATAAAAAATTAGGTTGTGAAAAAGGTGGGTTTTGTTTTGTGTTTTTTTTTTTTTTTTTTTTTTTTCAGCAGTGTATGTCAATTTATGGTGCAGCATTTGTAGTGATCTCCTTTTAAAAAAGAGACAATTAATATAATATTTGGAAACATACTTGGTGGATAAAATCTTTAGTAGTATTTTTAATGTCACTGATGAAATGGCACACATTTGGTTACTATAACGTAAGGTCTACAGTGGTGCTTTGAGGTGTAAAACCATAGCATTTTTACATTCCTGAGCTGTAACAGTTCATAACATAAGTCTGATGGAGCATTTTATAGCCCTTTTCTGTAGACATCTGTTCACAGACTTGTTAACCAGAAATAAATTTCTTACACTTTTCAGTAATACATAATTTAATCTTCCACAGGACAACTTTGAGGAAAATATGAGTTGTCTCGGGATTTGTTCTTTCAGGCACCACAGAACAATGCTTTGAAAAGAACAAAACTCAATAAATGTAGCCCATGGAGAAATATTTGTCATTCTGATCTGTTTTGAAGATCTCCTTGGAATACGTAAAAAAAATTATAGAACCCAGCTTAGGTGGTTAACATATAACAACACATAAATGTTCATAGGGATTTGTGTGTCAGATAAATGAAAAGAGAAGTCCAGATTAAAGCAGTATTCTTTATTGTTCAACTGTCTTGTGTTTTCTGTAATTTTATGAAAAGTGAGACTTGATACTCTTGGACATTTCATGGATGCAAATATTCCAGAGGGCATGTGTAATTTGATAAAACCTTAATAGTGGTTCTGATACACAGTCAATATTAGAAAACCTTAAGTTGAAACTCTTCTCTGAATTTATAGATTATTGTAGCTATACGAATAACGAATACGAAGAGTTTCCAGTTCTCTCACAGAAGCCTGAGAGTAAATTCAGGTTCTAATTTCTCGCTTGTAAAGAGCAAAGTTGGGATGGGAGTGTCATCTCTTAATCTTATGACCAGTCTGTGTGTGCAGCTAACAAATTCCTCAACTTTGGGTAATGACAGGATATCAGTTTTCACTTTGTATTATACACTTCTTAATTGATTCATCGCTTTGGATCTTGGCTTTGTCACCCAAGTGTTGCAGCATATACATAAAATATTTCTTCAAATAAAACTTAAAGTACATTTAAATAGTGTAAATTTTAGATTTATGGCGCTACCACAGCATATGTCTCGGAATCATAGTGTTGCTTCTTTTTTTTAAGTTTTAGTTATTGCACAAAACTTTTTGGATTATGAAGATGGGTGTATACTATGCAATTCTTTCATAATTAATGCAATGAATTCCTTATTCTTTTTCTTTAGGAACTGTGATAAACCCAGATTGATAGAAGCGTTGAAAACCAAACGCATCCGTGATATTGCCTGTGGCAGTTCCCACAGTGCTGCCATTACCTCTAGTGGTGAACTGTATACATGGGGTCTTGGAGAATATGGAAGGCTAGGACATGGAGATAATACCACACAGCTGAAACCTAAGATGGTAAATCTCTTGTCTCCAAAATGTGAATGTGTTTGTTTAATAAATAATAAATAAAAACTAAAGTAAAGCAAAAAAACCATGAAAACACTATGACGACATCATTTTGGAGTGATCCAAATTAGGTTTTGGTACACATACCTCTAGCAACAGGTAAGCTATTTCAGAAAGGCCAAAAAAATCCCATCTTTTTCTTGGAAAGTGAGGTGAAGTGGCTACTGCTGTTCCAAACATTCATGTCCTGCTTCTACTTCAATACGTAGGTGGAAGCTACTACTGTGATTGAATGATGTTTGATCCTGAGTGAGGAAGGCTAGATAATCCTGTGCTAACTAGCATGCTCAGGCTGGGCACAATGACCAAGATTGGTCAGAAGAGCTTGAAACTGTCTGCAAAGTTTTAAAACATAATTTCTTTGAAACTTCTTGCTTACTTTTGTGGTTTGTAGGTTAAAGTGCTCCTTGGCCACCGAGTCATTCAGGTTGCCTGTGGAAGCAGAGACGCTCAGACTCTTGCTTTGACAGATGAAGGTAGGAATATCTTGTTCTGGAAGATTCCTAGCCCAAGGCAACACCGTGATCATTGTTTGACATGCAGTTTGGTGTTTGTTAGGTTTGGTGTTTTCTTGGGGTGATGGTGATTTTGGAAAACTGGGCCGAGGAGGAAGTGAAGGATGCAACATTCCTCAGAACATTGAAAGACTGAACGGCCAAGGTGTTTGTCAGATTGAATGTGGTGCACAGTTCTCATTGGCACTGACGAAGTCAGGAGTGGTGTGGACATGGTACGTTACATTTGCCAGAAAGTATTAACAAAGCAATTGCTAAGTATGTGTTGTATTTATTGCTGTTAGACTGTCTTAACTCCATTGTGCCTTATCTGTGTGCTTTGTCTTTTGAATTGGCAAGTCTTAAAGACAAGCTCTGATGTGTTCAATTGCTCAAACACTGTCTTGTAGTATGCTCACTTGTGTATTGTACTCTGATAGGATGCCTGGGTCTTACTGAATTAGTGGAAGAAGGGGAAGATCATTCCCTCTCTTGGGAGCAATGGAGCCTGTAAAGGAATGTTAATTCAAGACTGTGGAGTGACAAAAAGAGAACATGATTATCAGACTTTGGAATTTGTAGCCTACAGCTGCAGCACTGTGAGAGTAAGGATGTAGTAGAGTAAGGAAGTAAGCTAATGTTCAGAGGAGATAGGAAGAATTTCCTTCAGAACACAGGGTTTTTACAGAGCTCTTTGCTGTTCAGAAGGCCACTGAGTTGTCAGTAATGCTGCCTCAAAGCAAGAACTGATATGAAATCATTGCCTAGGGTTATTCCAAACCCCTTTTTATTTCTTCTGTTTGCTTGCTTCTGTTCTGTTTTGAACACAAACCTGGCTTTTTGAGTTGTTTATAAACCTTTCTGTAAAATTTGAGAGCTTACTGTGTGGCAGATGAGCTTCAGAGATCTAACCAGATCAAGGTCTTAACTGCCATCCTTGTGTAGTAAGGTCATGACCTGTTTGACATATGTCAAAGCTAAGAAGACTTAAAATAGTCAGTTTTGTTGTACTATTTGTCACCAGCTGATGAATGATATGAAGAGAAATCCTCAAAACTTCAATTTTTATAAGTTACTTCTAAAAAAAGTTTTTAGCAGAGATGTCATTTCTCAGAGTGGCCACTGGAAACTATTTAGCTCTTTTGCTTTCACCCTTTTAAATTCTCCTTTTGGTAGTGATGAAAAGAGTTAGAGGAAAGGGAATTTGTCAGTCTTTAAGAACTCTGCAAAGTTCTAGTTCGTTCCTTCTTTACCCCAGTTTGTCTTAACACTGTTACATCTCATCATAAAATCTACAGCTATTTCATGACATTACAGGTCTACAGGGAGAGTTTTTTGGGTCTGTTTCAACTGTGCATGTCTGCACTTTAGGATGGCTCAGTTGCTTCTAAACTTTTATTCTTCTTGAATTTGTACTAGTTTGAGGGAAAAATCACAACTTCTGTGTAAACAATATCATTTTTTTGAATTTTACATTTACTATCTGTTGCAGGGGTAAGGGTGACTACTTCAGACTGGGCCATGGCACAGATGTGCATGTACGGAAACCACAAGTTGTGGAAGGACTGAGGGGTAAAAAGATTGTGCATGTGGCTGTAGGTGCACTTCATTGTCTAGCAGTTACTGACACCGGACAGGTATGTTGTACATGACACTTCTTTTCCCTTTTTTCTTGATCCAGAAAGGAATGACTTAAGCTGTTGAAGAAGAGTGTAATAGCATTGGTGCTGATTAAATGGGATAGAAACTTCTAATGATACTTATTTGCTTTCCAAAGTCCTAAATAAGTGTAAGCATGATTGTATTTTAAAATATATTAGGTTCATATTATAATTGGAGCTTGAATGTTGTTGTCATAGTAGCTTTTGTAATATTTTCCTAGTTAATGTATTATCTCATGATCAGTTTTCTTCTTCTCAGTCTTGAAATACAGAAGCAGTAATCTAGACAAATTTTTCTGCTGCGATCCAGCATTATGATTATCACAGTATTGATTCAGATCCCAGATAAAATTACTATGCAACTAACTCTTCTAGTTTATTGTTCACTGTGAACATTGACTAATTTATGAATCAACTGCTGAGTTATGAATTGGCAAGAATTTATGAATCATCTGATAAAGTGCTGCTATGATTATATTTTCTTTTTTTTTAATGTGTGCTAACACCTGCCTTATTTAATGGGGCATGGGGGGGGGATGACGTCATGACAATAGGTTCTCTAAGATGTCCTAGGTTAATAATGAAAATTACTAAGATTCCTTTGGAGGAATTTTTAAGAAACAGCTAAAAGGCAACCAGTGAAGCAAAGTAATATGTGGAAATGTTTGCTGGCAGGTTTATGCGTGGGGCGACAATGACCATGGACAGCAAGGAAATGGAACTACTACAGTCAATAGGAAGCCCACTCTTGTCCAGGGCTTGGAAGGCCAGAAAATCACCCGGGTTGCTTGTGGGTCTTCTCACAGTGTAGCATGGACAACAGTGGATGTAGCTACACCATCTGTTCACGAACCAGTACTTTTCCAGACAGCGAGGGACCCTTTAGGTGCTTCTTATCTTGGTTGGTATTTATTGTCTTACGTTGGTTTGGTGGTTGTTGGTTTTTTTGGGTTTTTTTTCGGTTGGGTTTTGTTTGCTATTTGAGAGTTAGCTCTATGTGTGGTTTAATAGGTGATAGAAGAGTGAAAAAAGAAAACTGTCTTTAAAAAAACCCAGCACAAAACAGCAACAAAAAGCATACACAACTCTCAACCCCAATAAAACCTCTTCCTGAAAGTGACAGTTGCAAAGGGCTTGTTCGGAAGTAGCACTAGTTTGAACTTTTATTGTTCTTTAGGAAATAAAAATGCAACATGCTTCATAAAAAACTTCAAAGACTGTCTTTAATATGGAATAGAGCTTTATGGAGGAAATGGTGAATGGATGCTGCTGTAATGTTGGTGATACTTCATGTTACTTGTTGCTGTAATTCTTGATTCTACTGTTACCTTTTGTTTCTAAGGCAGGTGGCTAAACATTGCTGTTCTGTCTTCTTAATTCTTTTGTGTCAAATGCAAAAGCACCAAACATTTTGCTGATTAAACTTTTTAATGAACGAGGCAATGTACTTAAGAGCAAGAACTACGTATATAGAATATTTTATTAGTATTTTTAAGATTACCTAATAAATATTCTTGCTGTTTGAGAAATTTCTGTGCAAGTAAAACTTGTTTCTGATGCCGATCACCAAAATGTTCTTATCTGTATTACAGTATTTTTGATGAAGTAACAAGGTGGAACACTACTTTATGAAAGCCCTTGCTGCAAAGCTTCAGTATTGACTTTAATGTTGTAACTTAAGCATTGCTGTTTAAGAATCTACTATAGAGTTAGTTTTACAGTCTTCTGACTTAACTGGAGCTGATTTACTTGATTTCTTGGTATGTATTACACCATTAAAGAATGCTTGGCTTCTCTTTATCCCCCTCACTCCAGGTGTTCCTTCAGATGCAGATTCTTCTGCTGCCAGTAACAAAATTAGCGGGGCAAACAGTTCCAAGCCGAATCGGCCTTCCCTCGCTAAGATTCTCCTGTCGCTTGATGGAAATGTCGCCAAGCAGCAGGCATTATCTCATATATTAATGGCATTGCAAATCATGTATGCCAGGTACGCATGCAAACATTCTGTTCTTCTGCAAAGCAAAAGATGGCATAGCTTGCCATCTATCAGGCTTACTTACCTTCTGTCAGGGTCTCTTGAGTTGGGTATAAATTGTTTGGACTTCTCAGGATAGGCGTAAGTTTCATTTATTTTTTTTTTTAATGTTGGTGTTAGCTTTCTGCTGTTTTCTCTACAGAAGCTCCCAGTGCCTGGGGAAAAGTTGATTATTTAGGAATGCTCAATTAAATAGTGTAAAACGCATGTAAATAAATCATGATAGATGACATTGAGGAAGCGATGGGAGGCAGGATGGAAAGAAAATAAAACTTTACAGTGCCTCCCTTGTTGGTGGAGAACAGAGTATTTGTGCTGAAATTTATGAAAAGGAGCTCACATAAAATAGTGGCCTTAAAACACAGTATTTAAGCATTGGGCCCAAAGGAGAACAGAAGTAAATGACTCTAAATTCCAGAGTGTGGAATTTCTTTCTTTTATTAAGACAAGTTAGTATATTTTTTTTCTAAGTTCAAGAAGGAAATATAATCAGGTGTATGTTGTTCTGTCCTAAATGATTTCAGGGATGCAGTTGTTGGAGCACTGATGCCTGCAAGTATGATTGCACCAGTAGAATGTCCCTCTTCATCACCACCGCCTCCATCAGATGCTACTTCTATAGGAAGCCCTGTGAATGGAGATGAATGCATGCTTGTAGGAGATATAGAAGAGAGGCTGAGCCCAAACCCATGGCAGGACAGGAGAGGGGAGGTAAAGTGTCAGAAGAATTTTTCCATCTATGTTTAATGGTAAAGGTGAAAAATACTGTCTTGCTTAATCTCTGCTATTAGCAAATTAAACATTTATTTCTTTCCCTAATTTCAGGTGTAGTTACTCTGTCAGATTTGAAACAAGTTAAATTTTAGAACTAAATCAGTTTTGAACTTTCAGAATGAACTGTTAAATGCTGAATGAAATGCAATTGTGGTGACTTCTAGTAGTCTCCTAGAGTTAACATGAACATATTAACCATTTGACCAGATACTAATTTTACAAAGTGATCTTTTTTAAAAAAAACAAACATCAAAACTAAGGGAATATTTGACTGTTATTTAATGAAACGTAATTGTAAACTTCTATCAACTAATGTAGGCAGGAAGATCTTTGTGGAATTCTACTCTGTTGATTCCCAACTGGTAACAGAAGCATTAAAAAGTTTTGCTACTGAAGAGATCTTTTCCTTTAACAAACTATTAATTTGGCTTGTATTGGTAGGGCTTGTTTTCTACATTGTAGGGTTTTCTGACTTTTTGTTGTACATTTTGTAGCAGCTGGCATTGGTGGGGGATGTTGGCTGGTTTGCCATTCTAGGAATATAAAATAGAAGCTACAGATACAAGAAGTGAATCTGTTTTTTTTTGAATTTATGGCTGTTTTTAAATTGCTGCTGTCTTTCACCATAAGCAGTTAGACTCTTAGAGATTTTACAGTATCTTATTGCAGCTTCTGTTAAGTTATTGTCTGTTTTGTCTAGGTTGTTTCTTCAGAAGATGCTGTGACACCATCTGCTGTAACTCCTTCAGCTGCTGCTGCCTCTTCTCGTCCTTTCATTCCAGTCACAGATGATCCTGGAGCTGCCAGTATCATTGCAGAAACCATGACAAAAACCAAAGAAGTAATGTCATCAATACCTTCCTTAAAACTTAACTCTTTATCATGCTTTTATCAAGCAGTTTTGCTTTATTTTTGGGTTTTTAAAGTTAACCTATAAATGACTGCATTCTTAAAATATACCCAAAGGCAGAAGTTGTTTGTTTTGTTTTTTTTTTTTCTTTTGTCTGAAGTTACAAGTAGGTTAGTTTCAGGAAAGCTTTTTCTCTAGAGAAATGGGTTTAACAGTAGGTTAATTTTGGGGCCATGTAATTCTCAATTTATGAATTGTGTTTTAAACTACCTTTTGAACTTCAAGTTAACCTGTTTGGATTTGGTGAAGTTCTTCTTTGATCATCACTGTCTAAATATTTCTGCAATTTGTTTTGTAGGATGTAGAAAGTCAAAGTAAAGTATCTGGCCCAGAACCACAGTACTTGGATGAATTTACTAGTCTCTTAGTTCCAGATGACACACGAGTCATGGTTGACCTGCTAAAGCTTGCTGTGTCCAACCGAGCGGGTGAAAAAGGAAAAGATGTTCTTTCAGCTGTGCTGTCTGGTATGGGCACAGCTTACCCACAGGTCAGGTTTTGTTTCTGTTGTATTTTAACTAGGTCCTTTTCATTAGTAGCTTTCTAGAATATTGTATTTGAAGTGCAGTTCATCATACTGAGAAACTAATAAACATGAAAATTTGAGTTGAACTTAAATGCAAGTGAACCTTAATGATTTTAATGGAAATATTAAGTGAATATATGCATGTGCTACATATGTCAGTAACAGACTATTTCCTTGATTTGTCATGTTCCAATCAGATGTTAAAATAGAAGCTTAATGAACTGTATTTATGTGTAAGACAAGTGACTGTGGTTATTGGAATATAGCTGGCTTTACAAAGCCCTAGTTGTTACATCTGCAGAATGTTAGTTTAAAAACTTGCATGTTGATTTTGGTTTGCATCTAAGTTTATTTTTTGGATTGCTAAAAATACTGTTAATACATTGTTGATGATTTAGTAATTCTCAATTTTTAAGGTATACATTTGATGTATTGAAGTTTAGCTATTTACAAAGTATCCATGGGTATGTTTTATTGTCTTGTCTTTTTTTTTTTCTTGGGAATAACTGACAAACAAATTCAATGAATGCTGTAATACTGGTTACCAGCAGCTATATAAAAGAATGGAAGAATGTTACAAATCATAAATTATTTATAAAGTATCTGCTTACAGGAATGAACTGGAAGTTGTTTAATAATTTTTGGTAGCTTTATCCTTCAAATACTTTTTTTTTTCCTAATGAGTAACTGCATTTCTGTAAGATGGTCATATGATGTAGTTAATTTCTGTTTTTGCACAGCTTAAAGACTGGTTTGAAACATCAGAAGGGATTATTCAAAGCTGATTTTTGTATTCCTCTATGAAACTTGGCTTCACTGACCAAAAAGATGAATAATGACTTTGCTAAGGAGACTGCATTGAAATAGTAGAAATTTTGCTTACTTACTAATGACAAGGCAGCTTGAGTTTTAAATGATGAAATCTTCTGGTATATCTGTTCGAGTAAACTAGGATTGTGGGAAAGCCTGACTGGTGCTATTCGTGTAGAGGCAATTGAGTGCTATTTCTCAAATTGTTAATATCCCAATTTTCAGTGATCAGCTAGGTGTACCCATATTCTGTAGATGTAGTTGTCTCCCTCCCACCCTAACTAGATGCATGCTATATATACACTTATACACTAATTTTGGTGTTTTGCTTCTAGAATTAAGTAGCTGAATAGTTTTGTCTTTGTGGGTTGTTTTTCTGCTTGGTTTTTTTAAGAGTCAGAATTTTTATTTGAAACTGCCCTTTAAAAATGAGTACTATTAGAATTTTCTCTCTAAACTGTGTTTTGCATTTTAAATGCAAATGGTGTTAAATATTTACACCTTTCATTAATCGCTTGGTCTATGCTTTGCAGTTCGGATTTTACATTGTTTTTCTCTGTAAGGGAAAACAGTTTTTTGTGTTGTCATTTACTTACTGGAAACTTTGGCTTTTAGTTTTAGGAGATTTTCTAGCTTTGAACACCAAAAATAGTATTTTTGAATGAATATGATGGTTTATGAATTAGAATTTTCAAAACAAGGGTTTTATTTATTTATTTAAAATTTGGCTTAGATTTCTTAGGCTAGTCAAGCTTACTTTTCAGAAAGTATATGTGTTTTGTTCCTTAGGTTGCTGATATGTTGTTGGAGCTGTGTGTTACTGAACTCGAAGATGTAGCAACTGACTCACAAAGCGGTCGCCTCTCTTCACAACCAGTTGTGGTAGAAAGCAGCCATCCATATACTGATGATACATCTTCTAGTGGCACAGTTAAAATACCAGGTATAGAATTCTTAAAGTTATGTTAGTAAAATTTAGTTTATTTCAAGCCTGCACGCATAATTTTTTTCCTTTGCTTGCGAAAATGTGCATTGAACTTTTAAAGCCATGTTGTTTATGCTGTCACTGTAAAAAGTATTTCTTAAATTTCACTTATGTACTAAATGAAAATCTTTATCCTGTGAAATATGCACCTTTAGGTTTGCGGCTGTGACTGTGGCTTTTTACTGTTGCTATTTTCTGTTTAGTTACAAAACTGAGAAGGACTGAGTCTTTTTCAGGGTCAGTAATTGAACACCTACCTTCTAGTCTTGAGTGTTTGGGAAATACTATTTTGTTTTAACGCTGTCTTTTCGCTTAGTGCTTCTTTCAGTATGTTACCTAGTACTTACAAAAGCTACGGGCAACAAAGAGCTATTTGCCTTAACTGTAAATAGACATTTTTTGTCTGTTGCAAATTTAGTTTGTAATGTTCTGAATATAGTCTTCCTGCTGCTAGCCCCCACTCATGTGAGTTTGCTATGATATAAGCTTCTCAAAGAGAAGAAATTACAGACAAATAATGTCATTAAACCAAAGGAAGTTACTTTTATTAATGAGCGCTGTGGCTTCCAAACAATTGTGATTTCATGTGGATTTCTAAAATACTGCATTTGTTGTGGTATTGATTGCTCTGTAGAATGTGTAAACTCTTTGTTGCTGTTTAGGTGCTGAGGGACTGAGGGTAGAATTTGATCGCCAGTGTTCTACAGAGCGGCGTCATGATCCACTCACCATAATGGATGGTGTCAACAGAATTGTTTCTGTCCGATCAGGTTATGAGAACTAGTGCTTTTCAAAAATGTCTTGTGTGATTTACTGTTAAATGCTGAATGAAATGTATCACTGTCTGTGACCAACTTCTTGTGAGGGGTATGCCAGTAAAAAAACAGGGAAGACTGTAAATTGATACTGTGTTTTAAGCAAGATGTAGGATCTAGGCACAGACATGCAAGAGTGATCTTCTGTCTTTGAATCTCTGAGAAGAGCATGTTGTCCTGCTCTTCCTAACAGAAGTTACAGTGTAAAAAGTTGGTGTTTAGCCCCCCTACCAACATGTGTGAATTTCTGTCTAATCAAAGTATATTTTAACAAATTGGAACAAGGTTGGAAAAGGACACTTCTTTTGTTAGCTTTTTTTCTTTTTCAAGTAGTGCTGACAGAATTTTAGGCTTTCATACAGTCAAGACAAAAGCTCTTCTGCTGTCAAATGCCCAAAATAATAGCTAGGCTCTCTCTTTCTGTTTTCTGTTCTGGCCTGTGTATGTGACACTACATGAAATCTTCACATCTTTTATCTGGTTTTCTCTTTTTTCATTTTTAAGTACTATAAATTAGCAGTAGGTTTTAGAGGAATATTTTTAATCTCATCAGATTTTACATTGGGCCTACCTGTACATGACATCATGTGCAAGGGTCTCGGTAGTTACTGCTTGTACTTAACATTTCTGAGCAGTTAGGGTGTGACCTTTTACTGTTGACCCATTTTTCCCCAGACTGTTTCAGATGCACATTGTTTTGTTATTGAAATATTTCCGTCTGGATTCAGGGTATTCCTGACTGGATTCCTGGTTAGAAAAAGCTGTGAAGCTTAATGTATATGATGTTACATGGTTTTGTAATATGAAAAGGTAATTTGAAAATAGGACAGTGGATTTTATTAAGATCTCATAATTGTCTTTTGACTGTGGTATTAAAAGTACTATTAGCAGTGCTAACTGAACTGGTCTAAGACTTAAGTTATGATAATCGTTGTAGTTACGTTCACATGCTTTATGTAGTGTTTTTCCTTGGATGTGTTTATAACCATGAAGGGAAGTTGCTGTTGGTGAGTGGCTTGCATATTGGCTCAGACAATATAGATGAACATGTTCATAATGCCTACTGTAACAGGTCGTGAGTGGTCAGATTGGTCTAGTGAACTGCGAATTCCAGGGGATGAACTAAAGTGGAAGTTCATCAGTGATGGCTCTGTGAACGGATGGGGATGGCGGTTCACTGTTTACCCTATCATGCCAGCTGCAGGTAAGATAGCATATATGTTTACAGAAGGTCAAGAAAGTACATTTACTTGTATGTTTTTTACAGTGGTATTTATTGCATGATATTTACGTGCCAAAGTTCTAGAGTTCATTGTTATTCATATTAAGAAGACGTTGTCATTCATACTAAGAAAATATTTTCATTCATTCTTAGAAAACATTTTCAACAAAGTCATGAGAGGTGCACTTGTACATAGGGAAGAGATAAAAATAATTTGTAGTCACTCTAGTTTGCCTCTTCATCAGTGAAGAGAGGATACTTTTGAGGCACAATTAATCCGAAGTTATTATTATTGGTTTTTTAAATGTAAAATGTTTTGGAATTAGTTTGAATTATATCATGGAAGTGCCTCTTTCTTCCAGTCCCCTTAAAGGGAGGTAGAATGGGCCAACTGAGATGCAGACTGGCATTCTAGCCTGCTGTGTTCGGTCAGCTAAATCCTGCCTATTTTCTATTCTTATTTCAGTCTGAGGACAAACCTTCCTTACCTTTTTAATTTTTCAATTCTTTTTTCTTTTTGTTTCTTGCAGGCCCTAAAGATCTTCTTTCAGATCGTTGCATTCTTTCATGTCCATCAATGGATTTGGTTACGTGTTTGTTGGATTTTCGCTTAAATTTTGCTTCCAACAGGAGTATAGTTCCTCGCTTGGCAGCTTCTCTTGCAGCTTGTGCTCAATTGAGTGCCTTAGGTAGGTGTGGTCTTAAAATTAGGTCCATTTATTTGAAGTTAAAATTACTATTTTAAATAATTATCTTTGTGTGCTTATGTTTCCTTAGCTGCTGGCCACAGAATGTGGGCCTTGCAGAGACTACGGAAACTGCTCACAACAGAGTTTGGCCAGTCTATTAATATCAACCGAATTCTAGGGGATAATGAAGGAGAAACACGAGCTCTGGTAAGAACACAGTGGTGCTCTTCTCTTCACATTTTGCGCGTTAAGATGTATAAAAAGCATTAAAATACCAGCCCTGCTGTACAACTATTTTGTTGGTGGTGACAAAATGGAAAATGGGCAAATGAATAGCCTTCTTGCACAGGTCTGCAAGTCTGTAAAGGTACTTCATCTTAGAAAAAAAATATGGTTAATTCCAGTACTGTATAGTTGTGCTTTTGGAATTGGCCAAAAGTGGTGTAGAAATACTTCTGTAATAGGAAATGGATGGAAGTGATACTTCACATAGCTAACTGTAGTTTGGGTAATTATTAACATTTTGTCATGGTCATCTAAATAATCTGGTTTTTGTACCACATACAGTAAGACTAACTTTCTAGTTCTGTGGTTTCTCTAGAGTTTCACAGGGAGTGCATTAGCTGCTTTGGTTAAAGGTCTTCCAGAAGCTTTGCAGAGACAGTTTGACTATGAAGACCCCATTGTGAGAGGTGGCAAACAACTGCTCCACAGCCCTTTCTTTAAGGTATTGAGGTACAATCAGTAAAGAATTCATCAGTATAGTTCTGAATTTTTTGTGAGACTTGGTAAGCTCACGTAGCCCTGTATCAGAAATATTTTCTGACAAAATCAGAATATTACTACTAAAAGGAGAATCAAATATACAAATAAAGATAAGGAGGACCTAGCTAGGCCAGACATAGGTAGGTCAGTAAAACATCTTGAAAGTACAGTAAACTCCAGGTTTTGGAAGTGATTTCTGAGTCATCCTAATAGGACAGTTATGGTTTTGATTTGTTTAAATATTCTGAAGGCTTTATTTATGTCTAGTTGGAACAAGTAAGAATGTCTTTAAAGGAAGACTATTCAGTTTTGGATCCTGTACTTCAAAATAAGCAAGCTGAGAAACTCTAGAAAGGAGCAACAACAAAAGGCTGAAAAAGCTTCCTGTGTAGTAGTAGTTAAATTGAGAGGACTTGTCTGTCTTAAGGAAAAGAAATTCTTAAAATATGTAGAAGTTTATACAAAGAAGAAGTAATCCATTGTTCACAATCTTCATCAGTAACATTGATTTGAAATTGAATCAAATTGAAAATCAGTTGAAAATTGTATTTAATTCTAGAAAGGAGACTTAGTTTAGAAATGCAAGATAAGAAGGAAGTTCAGCACATGGTATTTGATACAGAAAAGTTGATTAACCTAGGGGTGGTTTTTGTGGCACAGGGGTGAAATTTTCTGGGTTGGAAGAGGAGATAGTGTGGGTACGCTTGATGCTGCCCCACCAGTGACAGTAGTGAAGATGGCTCTTAATGTCGCTTGCACTTTACACATCTTTGAGACTGTTCAGGCTCTACAGGTCTGTGAGCTGTTCAGCTACATCATATGTGTATCGCTTTTTTGTTACATGCTTTTGATATACCTCTAAAATGTTTTCTGATTGTCTACAGGTGCTCGTGGCTCTTGCTTGTGATCTGGAGTTGGACACTCTCCCTTGCTGTGCAGAGACACACAAATGGGCTTGGTTCAGGAGATACTGTATGGCATCCAGGGTTGCTGTGGCTCTTGATAAAAGAACATCATTACCTCGCCTTTTCCTTGATGAGGTACTGCGGAAATATTTTAAATAGTTCATGGAACATAAGAAAGTGTTTCATTTGAAAGATATACTGAGTTTGAAGTATTTTATGCGAACTGAGATAGGAGTACCTGGTAGTTTGGCTAATTTGACTAATCCAAAATATTTTACAGGTGGCAAAGAAAATCCGAGAATTAATGGCAGATAATGAAAATATGGATGTTCTTCATGAGTGCCATCATGTCTTTAAGAGAGAACAAGATGAGCAGCTTGTCCAGTGGATGAACAGGTTATTTCTTTCAGCTGTCATTGGTTTGGTGTTGTGATGCTTTGTTGTTGTACAACAATAAAATGCATTGTTTGTGACTTTTAAAATTCTGTTTGTTTTGCATTTTCTGCAGACGACCTGATGATTGGACACTTTCAGCTGGAGGGAGTGGAACTATTTATGGTTGGGGTCATAATCACAGAGGACAACTTGGTGGGATTGAAGGGGCAAAAGTCAAAGTCCCAACTCCATGTGAAGCTCTTGCTACCCTTAGACCAGTGCAATTAATAGGTGGTGAACAGACTCTATTTGCAGTGACTGCTGATGGGAAAGTAAGGATACAACAAATGATTGTTTGTTAGACTCCCTTGAAATATTTTATCCTCAGAATATGTTTGTCTAAATAAAAAGTGATGTATATAGCACAGATTTATTATAATTAGTTTATTTTTTTTTTTCAAGGAAACCGAACTATACCAGCTGTACCAGTGCAGTCTAGGAATTTGATGTACTATAGCATTAAATGCATGAAACAAGACGCGTATTTGAATTCTCAGTTCAAAACTGTGATGAGATTTTGGAATACAAGTAATGTGCTCACATTGTTCCATAAGCCAGGGTAAACAGTAAAATGTGGTGGTGATTATGTCTCTCTGACAGGACAGAGGTGTAAGTAGAATCTGAGATTGTTGGCAGTTGGCTAAATGCCTCTTAAGTTAGGTATTGGAGGATCTAATTTGCAGAGGGTTAAATCCTGAGTGAAAAGGAGCACCTATGCAGAGGCTTAGTGGAAGGTATAGGAGAAAAAAAGTAAGTTCATGAATTTGAAAAAGTATTTAATATAGTTTGCAGCTTTGCATGAAGGATTTGATCACGAACTTTAGCTTGAGCTTTTTCTAACAGTTACATTCATATAGTGAGATAACTGTAAAGATTCCTCAGCAGTCAGTATCATCCTTGTTAAGGATTCACAGAAGAGTAAAGGACAGGTTACTGACATTGCTTGAGATCATTCTGTTGAGAGAAATTGCTTTCAAATAGACAAAAAGAGTGAAAAGCAGTACTTAAAACTGTATTTACGGGATGGAAGGGGAAGAAGCAGCTGTATTCAGGTGTGGGCAATCCCCAGAAGAAAGAAAACAAGACTAGCGCTGCTTGAAAGAGACCTACATGTGATAGATGATTTTGTGCCATTATCACGCAACGCTATGATTTTTTCATATTTTGCAGGATCAGCCTTAGGATTTAAAACGAAACCCCTTAAGTCAGTAACGGTTCATATAGTCTTGAATATAGCCATATTTTCACAGTTTTTTGGTGAAATACTTCAAAATATTTCTTACTTCCCAGGAGAGAGAAACTTTTTTTTCTTTAGCTGTATTCTAGTGTATGTTCATTAAGAATTATTCTCTACAGTTCTAGTGAGTGTTCTTCAATTTTATTCTTCATTTTAAAGCTGTATGCCACTGGATATGGAGCAGGTGGCAGGCTTGGAATTGGAGGAACAGAGTCAGTTTCTACTCCTACTTTACTGGAATCCATTCAACATGTGTTTATAAAGAAAGTTGCTGTGAACTCAGGAGGCAAACACTGTTTGGCATTGTCTTCTGAAGGAGAAGTTTATTCTTGGGGGGAAGCAGAAGATGGTAAACTTGGCCATGGAAATCGAAGGTAAGTAACACTTTGAAATGTGATTTTTAAAAACTATTAATAGACACTTATTATAGTTATTATGTATTTGAAGTGTCATACGAGTACTGCCTATATATATGCAGTGTATATATATACTATATTCTCTCTTAATATAGTGTATATAGTATATACCTATATATAAGTGAGTGTTAAAAAGTAGTGATGTGGAAATTTATATTTTTAAATGAGAGAATCACAAAGTATTTTTAAAAAAATGGTTACTCTGTTTTCTGTAATTGGATATTGTATTCTAACATATCTGTTAAAATATACCTATGCTAACGTACCTGTGGATGCTAAAGTCTGGTGATTTTCCTTTGGGATCTGTCTTGTAGGTATACAGAACTTCAGTGCAGTTCAGGAAGAGCAAAACTGCCATTCTGCTTTTGATTTCCACATGCATTGTTGCCTCTGTTCACAGAGAAGTTCTGTTGTGTTAGAGACAGCAATGCTCTGATTCAAAAAGGAATTCTGAAGTCCATGGGGGGCAACAGTGCATTTTATGCTAGGACTTTTGATAATCTGTATTAAATTGGTTAAATTGATAATCTGCATTAAATTATATACCAAATTTTTCCCAGGCAAATGCTTAGTTTTTACTTGATTTTAATAGAAGTGGTTTTGTAGTTTCAGCTTGCCTGTAATGTTGTAATTCAGTGTATGATAAAATATATCTAGCTTTTATAGTCCTCCAAAAATACTTCTGCATGACCAATTAAACATAAATCTGTAGGATATTAAACTGAAACAGAAGCAACTACTCGGTTACTGTAGGTGTCCTTGTACTTATTTTAACTCTCCCCTCTCCCCCCGTACATTTCTGAACATGAATGGTCTATTCTAAAAGTTTTGTCAAGACAAGTATTTTTATTTCAGCCCTTGTGATCGTCCTCGTGTAATTGAATCTCTGAGAGGTATAGAAGTGGTTGACATTGCTGCTGGGGGAGCCCACAGCGCATGTATTACAGCTGCAGGAGACCTTTTCACATGGGGAAAGGGAAGATACGGACGCCTGGGCCATGGAGACAGTGAGGACCAGCTGAAACCTAAACTGGTAAGAAGCCTATGGAGTTTTACACAGTCTCAGTCCAGTTCTTACCTTCCGATTAGTAACCTTTTGCATTTCTGCATATAAAGAAATGAAAGGGCAAAATGGTGGCATGTATTTGTAAGAAATGAACAGTTGCTTTAGAAAACAGCAATGGATTGTAAGAATAAAATGAAAGTAGAGCTGCAAAACTTCACTAGGTGTCACTAAACAGCTTATAAGGAATTTGTTTTAGAGAAGACTTACAGGAAAACCCCAAATCAAATGCGCCAACTCTCCATAAATAAATTCTGCCCCTTCATGAGAGTAGTTTGCACTGAAAGTAACAAGTGAGCTGTTTATCTGCCAGGTATCCCCATTGTTTACCACCTGGAAAATATACCAGTGATGACACTGATACCCACTTAGTCACTTGCAAACTGGTTTTTTCCTGATGTTACTGTACTCTTAATTATCATGAATGAATACTGGGATTTTACTGAACTATATACTAAGTTAGTAAGAATTTAACCTAAGTAATTATGAAGTATTTAATTGTTATTTGCTAAAAACACTTGAGTTAAGCAGTCACTGATGAAGATAGCTGTTACCATTTGATTCTGAAATGGTAAATCTGAGAACCAGGACAGAATGGAGTGTAGGAAGAATGAGTATACTGATTACCTGTCGAGTTATAACTTCAACCATCATGCTTCTGTGAGCTAGACTGTAAAACTTAAGTTAGTAATAGTAAGACAAGTGCCCTGACTTTGAAATCTGAGATCATTTTGTTACATGTGTTCTCTTGCTGAAAATACAGCCAAGGGTGAGATTACTGTAGTTGAATCAAACTGAATGTTAGCTTGCTATTTTTAGTCAAGGCTGTCTGCATATATTTCTATTCATGCAAGCATTAAGGTTTTTTCAGTGCTTGAAACTGCCTATATATATATAGATAGAAGTGAGTGTTAAAGTAGTTAAATGTATGATGAGATATCATACGTTCTTTGTCCAGTTTGGGACCTTATCACTTGTATCTGCATGTTCTTGTTCCTCTGCCTCCAAAACCACAAGGTCTGTCCATCTTTCTTATACATCTTTCCTCTCCTTTATGTTCTTGGTTACTTTGAAAATAGATAATCTGTGGATGAGTTGAAGTATGTGAAGTTCTGTACAGTTTTGGATTGTACTGCCTATAACCTGTTTCAAGTAGTGGTGAGGATTGGGAGGATGCTGTGTATGTGGGTTACCATCCCTTTACTTTGTGAAGCCAGATCCCATACTTTATCACTAGATGGCAGCATTTCAAAAGATGTTAATTAAATTCCGATTATGCTGCAAGTGCTAGAAAATTGTAAACTAATAAGAGATTATTTGAAAATAAGATATTTTTTTCCCCTTACTATATACAACACTCACCCAGAGAGCCTGAAATAATTTCAAGAGAATATAGGCTTTGATAACTTCACATATTTTGTATGAATTGTTTTCCCTGACTTTTTAGGTCAAAAAATTTAACTAGTTCACCAATAAAAAGAATGATCCATAGCTAGTTTTTGTTTTGCTGGGCTGAAAACAGCAAATCTCTTTGAGTTGCATTTATTTGCTTGTTACCACCATGTTTCAGACTTGAAGCTCCAGTGAAGCTTGTCTCCAAGCTGGGTTTGTCATCTTTTCTGAAAGTAAATCACTTAAGCCTTTTATTGTGAACAAAAATGGGGGATTTCTTTACAGGTGGAAGCTCTCCAAGGCTGCCGTGTGATCGACATAGCCTGTGGCAGTGGAGATGCACAGACATTGTGCCTGACTGATGATGATACGGTCTGGTCCTGGGGTGATGGAGATTATGGAAAGCTTGGGAGAGGAGGCAGTGATGGCTGTAAAGTACCAATGAAGGTATTTGAATGTAATTTGTTCATTGTTTTAGAAGCCATGAGATTGATGGAGAACACTGAAGACAGGTTTGCCAATATGTGCAAACTTCCATTCATCCTGAGGCATTAGGAGTTTTTGATTGTTGTTAAGAATGAACTTGGTAGGCTGCAATGACGAGTCTTTAAATTTTGTGCTGGCTGTTGAAGCTGCACTTGGAAGTTTTTTTTTCTTTGGAGACATTGCTGGTTCCAGCAATATTTCTGATTTTAATTTTGGTTCCTATCAAAACGTTAGATTTTGCCAAGAAATCTTTGTATTTCCTTGTGTTAAAAAACGTCCATAACACTGTTGAAGTCGTAACTTCATTCCAGAAAGGGGTAATCGATTGAGTAAAAAGTAATCTTATTTTATATTAAACCTTTCATGTGAATGCATGTTTGACTTGGAATTTCTTCATATGTTGCAAATGAAATCCACGTAGCCATCTAATTTGAATTCCAGCATTTGTTATGGATGTCAGTATTATTTGTGTTAGAGAAATGTGTAAGTGTCACTCTGTATATATATGCACAGTGGATTTTAAGATTCTTAGTCCAGAATCACACTTTACTACCTGGTTACAGGTGTCCCCATTCTGTTTCCAAATAGGCAAAGTCTAACAGCCTGTCCCAAATAAGTTTTTGTTTCATCATGTAAAACAAAATGAAAATAGCTTGTTTATGTTTTGTCAATCATCAGTCTCATAGAATTGATGGTAAAGTAGCATAAGGACCTACACAGAATAAACAGAATGCACAGGAGGTTTAAGTATTTTCCCTGTGTTGGCAGAATCACTTTGACGTCATGCGAGCTAGGGGTGATTAATGTTGAGTAT
This sequence comes from Psittacus erithacus, assembly GCA_009867235.2. Lineage (NCBI taxonomy): Eukaryota > Metazoa > Chordata > Aves > Psittaciformes > Psittacidae > Psittacus > Psittacus erithacus. Next base: position 62,618 of record WYDI02040479.1, read on the forward strand.
TTGGAGACAGCTTTACTGTGTCTACCAAGGGGCAATTGCTGAGTAACTATTGGCAAAACATACTAGCGGTGATCTTCAACAGTTCACCAAACTGAGCTTCTTTTTAATGTGTAAGTAGTAAATAGTAGAAAGACGAAAAAAGTAGAATTCTGCTATTCATGTACATAATTTATAAATACATGCATAGACACATAGTTGTACATTATATTTTACTTTAGATAGTGCAGTATGAAACTATAGCTTCCTTAATTATCTTTGATTTCATTTGATACTATTTTCCTAGATTGATTCCCTCACAGGCCTTGGAGTAGTTAAAGTAGAATGTGGATCACAATTTTCTGTGGCTCTTACCAAATCCGGAGCAGTATATACGTGGTAAGTATTTTGTGTTAGGTATTCTGACAGTGTTAGATGCAACCTTGTCAGCGATAGGCATTAGTGTTATACTGCCTTCACCCTTTTTTTTTCCCCTCCCCCCCCCCCCCCCCCCCATCAAAAACTTTTTTGAGTTCCTCTGTCTAGTAATAAAATTTACCATTTTGGGGAACATTTCGTGTTGCCATTTGAATGAAAAATCAAAGTGTTTTTTCTTGGAGACCTAAGCACAGTTGACATCCCAGGCATTGACCCCCACTACAAGATGCATAAGTTCCAAGGAGGTCAGTAGAAGAGTAAGCATGAAGTATCATGCAGGGTGGAAGATGATAGTATAAATAACATTCTTGTGTATTATCAAAGTTGTGTGTAACTTGTGGTGGCTGTAGTCTGAGAATTTGTTTTTAGTTCATTGTTTTAATTTTCTGATGCCATTCCAAATTTTGTAGCTTAAACTACTCAAGTGTTTAAAAAGACTAAGCAAAGTACCTTTCCAACATCCTTCTGCTCCCTTGTTTGCATGGCATTACAGATACCCTTAAACTGTACAAGATTCCAGTCTCTGAGGGCAGTAAACATACAGATGAATGCTTCTAATACTTGATCCCTTTAAGAGGCAGATAACAAACAACCCCCGCAAGAGGGGTAAAAAGTCCCACACAGAGTAAGTAGGAGCAGCATACTGGAAGTTTGAGAGTTTTTACTATATCAGCAGAAGCACATAAATGTTGTACAAGCTAGGGATGTGATTAGGTGTTGGGCTGTTCATGTCATCTACAGATCAAACATCAAGCACAGTCTGTCTGTTGTTCTGTTTTTTTCCACAATTAAAACACAGTTTTGAAACGTTTTGCATTCTCTGTGCAGGGGCAAAGGAGATTACCATCGGTTAGGCCACGGATCTGATGATCATGTTAGAAGACCGCGACAAGTACAGGGACTGCAAGGAAAGAAAGTCATTGCAATTGCTACTGGGTCTTTGCACTGCGTTTGCTGCACTGAAGATGGTATTAAAATCAAATTTACTTAGTTCTCTGTACTGAATTTGAAATAAACAAATCTTTATTAGTCAGCTGTTGGTAGGTTGTTCTTGCGAAAATGCTGATCCTCTATGTGCATTGGGATATCTTGTGTTTGAATGTGTTGCATATTTATTGAGCAACAAGTATGTTACTGATTTAAAATGATCACATAAAACCAACTGAAAGTTTATAACTAATAAAAAATAGAGTTTAACTTTTATAAATGTTGATGGTCAAAGGAAAACACAGAGCACTAAAAGTAATTACTTTTAGTAACTTTTACTGCTCAAGCAATGAAATTAACGGATTTGGGTTTGTTTGTTGGTTTTTTTTTTTGTTTTTTTTTTTGACAGGGTCTTTCTGATCCTGCTGAGGTGTTTAACTTGTTAAATGAAGCACTGCACAAACAGTATTGCTTCTTACAGAGCAGGTTGAGATACCAAATACTCTTTGTAGCAGATTCACTCCTACATTTAATTAACAAGTTTGCACAATAACTGAGTGTTTTATAGGAGCAAGGGGCTGCATGGTGCTTAGTTGCCAGCTGGGGTTAAACCCCGACTGAATGAAATAGGATGTAGCTGCAGAAAATGAATGCTCAGAAACAAGGTTGCTATTTTAAGAAGTATTTTCCAATTATCTTGCAACAGTAAGCACCCATTTTAATGTCCTCTTCAGAAATACAACTTATTACAAGATATTTTATTTCATCTCATGTGAAATGTTACACCTTTTAAAATTGTTTTTAATATCAGCTTTTTTTGATATCAAACTGTCAAATACAGGCTTCTAGTGTATCCATTGTTAATTCTTGGGCTCCACCATTTCTTTCTGTTCTGGAACAGAACTTTTAATTCATACAGACTATGAGAAAATACATGCATCTTATATTAGCTGCTCTGTTTAGACCATGGGTCTAACTTTGTCACTCAATATATATCTATACTGGAGAGTGGATTTCAGGGTGGCCATTGGTTCTAGAAATCTTGATCACAGTCCAGGCCCTCATTCAATTAAATGATTTTATAAATGCTAATTAAAGAAAAGGGGGGGGGGGGTAGCAAAAAGCTTCTGTCTTACCTTTGGAACAATGAATTTTTTATTGGTTTAGGGGAAGTGTATACATGGGGAGATAATGATGAAGGGCAGCTTGGAGATGGAACAACTAATGCTATTCAAAGACCACGCTTGGTTGCAGCACTGCAGGGTAAAAAGATCAACAGAGTAGCCTGTGGCTCAGCACATACTTTGGCTTGGTCAACCAGTAAACCTGCTAATGCTGGCAAGCTCCCTACACAGGTAATTTTTTTTGTCTTACTACATTCAGATTTTAAACATACTTGGTACAGTTATTGCTGATCTTTCAGTAAACATAACTTCCTTTCTAAATTCCCACATAAGCTCAGTGTGCTTTGATTTGACTTCAAGTTTGAGCCAGTTATTTGGTTCACTTCCGTATTTCCAAAGAAGGATTTCAGTTTTCTGAGGTGAGAGAGCCTCTTCATCCTGTTAATCCAGTGCAGAACAGTAACTCAGTTTGCAAGTCTGCATGGATTTTAATTCTGTATTCCATGCGTGGTAAAAATCTTACACCTTCCAAGGGAATTCTTCATTGCTTGCCTTATATTGAGAAAATTGTTTTTTTGAATTACTGACTTTCAACTATAATGCCTAGGTGTAGTGATGACAGGATGTAAAATACATCTGTTTATGGATAAAGAGAATTGTAAAATAGGGAATAGCAATAGTAGTCCCAACTGTCACGTTTCTAATACTTGTTTCAGTTTAGATAGGTACTGTTGGTATCCTAGATAAACAGCTGAACTCTGTGTATTAAGTTTTGACAGTGTGAATAAGCAAATATCTGAATTTCTAGTACAAATTTACCTACAAATCTTATAAATTGTTCTGTTTAATAAAATAATGTATACAATAGATTTAAATTACATTTGGATATCACTGTTTTATCATAGGTCCCTATGGAATACAATCATCTGCAGGAAATTCCCATCATTTCATTGAGAAACAGGCTTCTGCTGTTGCATCACATTTCTGAACTCTTCTGTCCATGCATTCCAATGTTTGATCTTGAAGGAAGACTTGATGAAACTGGCCAAGGACCCTCTGTTGGGTTTGACACATTACGGGGAATACTGATATCACAGGGAAAGGTATTTATCAGAATGTTTTTAAGGCAGAGATTTGTAACTGTAAGTGAAATGTATTGTTCAGCTGTTTCTGAAGAAAACAGAACTATATATCTCAATTTGTGTTCTGATTATGCAAACTTCTTTCTTTGTGAGTGTGATCTTTTTGTTATGTTTCCCTCAGTTCATCATAGTGCTTTTTTGTGTTCATCTTGAAAATAACTTTACACTGTAAATCTTCGCTTTGTAGTACAGCTGAATTCTCCTAGATTATTCAGTAGATGCTCTCATGGAAAAAAAAAAATAATATGAGTATGAAATAGGCATTGTCTGCTTTTCATACTTCAGTTGTTATGATGAGGTGATAACACTAGTTGATCCAAAGCTCTGTGCAGGTACCAACTTGTTTCAGAGTGGGCTAAAAGTCTAAATAAGACAGAATACCTAAGAGTTCACTCTCAAATTGGTAAAGAAAGTGGATTTTTATATAGTTCTAAGTAAAGTCAGTCATGAGAAACTGGATAATTACAGTGCTTCAAGGATACAACACTTATTAAAAACTTAAGCAGTGGAAAGTGTTTAAACACAACTTGCCTTTAGTATGATCATCAGTTTTAGATCTGAATTTTCTCAGTGTCATAGTAACTTGTCTCAAGAAAAATTACAAGTTTTTATAAACAAAATCTACTGGGAGATATATTTAAAGACAGAAGCAGTTACATTTCCTTCTGCAGTGCTGCTCTATGTCCTTAAATAAGACATGCCTATAACTACACGCCTTAGTGTGTACTGTCTGAAGTTCTTTCTCTAGACTCCAGTGAAATTGTGTAGTAGAGCAAACCAGCAGAATACATGCTTCACAGACCAAGAGAAGATCACACATTTTCCATCAAGACCTAAACTGAAAAAAAAGGAAAAAGAAATCCTGGCTATTTTGTTCATGACCATTTCAAGTGCTAGTGTTATTGATAAAAGAGTCTTTAGGTGTATGATGTAAAGTATAGGAATGGCTGTGCAGGAGGCCCATTCAACATAATTTACTTAAGAGTCTGCAGAACAGTTACAGAAAGTCTTCGAGTGTGTAAGATAAAATGTCATATCAGGCATATTTTATGTCAAAAGCATTCAACGCAGACACCAGAATTTGTGATGCCATATTCCTGTCTAGGCATTTAAGGCAGGTTTATCTTCGGAGATTCTAAAGACTTGAAAATCTTTTTAATGCTTGCTTGAAACTGACCATAAAATTTGATCCAAGTACTTAGTGGGAGAGCCTCTGATACTTGAATTTGCATGAAGAGTTTATTTTTTTATTTTATCTAAACTTTGTCTTTTTTGATTGATTGTTTTTCTCTGGCATTAATTATTCTCCATATACATGTATTATTCTGATATAAATACATGTATTACCTGGTATAAACTTTATACCTGTACTCAGTGGCATGTTAGTTGCTTAGTAATAACTGACTCGGTGCAGTACAGCACCCAGCTTTCCAGCCATGTTTTTGAGGGATACAGGAGAGACTTTTTTCTTTACTTTAGTATTCCAACTATTTCGGACTTGAATTGTATTAGCACAAATAACATGATCCTTAACTAACATCTCACAGCTTTATCTTATGTTGCTTTTAGCTTTTTTTAGTATTTCAAAAGTATTTGATGCTTGTTTGCATTTCTTCTAAAATAAAGCTAGAGGTATTATGCCTTCTCTAGTGTTTCGTGACTTGCTCAGAAGGAAATTGCTGAAGGATAGTATAGCAGAGTCAGTTTCTCTGTTTTGCTTGAAAAGTCTTTTTTTTTCTTCCCCTGTTCTCCCCTCCCCAAGTTGAACTAAGTATGTGTTTGTGAAGTGTACACAGCTTTCTTATTTGATTGCAGTTTTGCTGTTATTTTATTTGTTTGTATTTTCCTTTTTTAGGAGGCAGCTTTCAGAAAAGTTGTGCAAGCTACTATGGTGAGAGATCGTCAGCACGGGCCAGTCGTAGAGCTCAACAGAATACAGGTATCTCAAGCTGAAGTTTAGATTTTAGTATCTTTGTTTTGTCTGCAGTTCCATACATTTATCCAGTCCCTTTGTTGTAGCTGTTTGGTGTCCAAATACTGAAGAGCTGAATTTTTTTCAGAATCAAACAATGAAAAAATTAATGCAGCAAGGGCTGATCGTTTTCTTTACAGTAGATTTTCATCCACGCTCTAATTGTTTGCAGGGAGCAGGACATTTGTTGAAATATTAAGTGAATGATTTAGATTCTAATGAGCAAAGTATGTCCAGCTTGACAAAGGACCACTTTTCCAAAACTTGCTACATTAGATAATCTAAGAGAGTAGCGATTCTGGTGCCTTTCTTACCTTTCCAAATGGTCAGATGAATTAATCAGCTGTTACTTTCATAACAGAGAACATGAAGGGGGAAAAAAAAGGGCAAGAAAAGAAGTGCCTTTGAATATAATTAAAAATCAGGCTGATAAATTGTCCTTTGCTGAGTGTCACATGGTCATATTGATTGTAGAACTCTCTTGATACAAAAAGACTTTTTTCCTTATCATTGACGTTGGAAAATGGAATGTTGTGCCTTAGGCCAGAGAAGTCTTTTTTTCACAGATATTTCTGTAACATAGAATAATAAGACATTGGTTTTGTTTAAATAGACTGATGCCTAGTCTTAAAAAGTCCTCATGCATTTCTTTGTATCAGTGGTATTTGGGTTTGTTTGTGTTTTTTTTAATTTGTTTGTTTTTTTTATTGTACATTGTAAAAAGTAAAAAACCTGCTCTTTGTAAGGTTGGAATGGAGAAACTGTGTAAAATTTTGACTAACTAGTTTTCTCTTAGTGGATGGAAATACATCAAGTTGTGGTTGGACGACCCTATTTCTGCTGCTTTGCCATTTTTTATGGACACTTGAAATTTCTGTAACTCACCCAAGTGCCAGACTGGTATTTCTCTAGCACAAAGTGGAGGATAGGTATTTTATGGTTTGAGGTGTAGCATGAAGACAGATTTGAATGCACAGAGACAGTTTTGGACACTATTGGAGAACTGCATAAGGCAGAAGAAACCAAACTTGATGCAGTTTTATCCATGTTACTTTTTGGGAATAGTCATTAAGTAAAATGTTCCGAAATGGTACCTGGGCCTTGTTGTGGAAGGGTGTAGTAGAAGTAGTCAAAGACTGAGCCAGAAAGTGAACTAACAGTTACATGCCTAGTCAGGGTTCCAGTGCTCCAGTTTACTTACTGTGACCCTCTTACTAGCAGAGCAGAGTTGCCTAGTATTTAAGTAGCAGTGTAGCTCATGTGGTGTCAAACAGTGTGTTATGACCTATAAGCAGACACATTCGAAATGCTGTTAAATCATATCTTTGCTTTTAGATGGACAAGATTATTACAGCAGTTGAAAAGAATTTCCCCCTTTTACAAGGGCAACAAATTTCAGTTATTAAGGAGGATGTCTACTTTCAGAAGTGTAATATCGGAAAGAATCTCTTGGTCTGATGTTGTCTGCTGTCATAGGAGGAATGTCATACATATGAATATACAAAATCCAATTTTAAGAACAGGTTTTTTCCCCCCTTACTAGGGCTCCTTATTAAATTTGGGTTTCAGAAGTCTCACTGTCATGATGGTTAAAAGTTATCTGATCTTAAAGTAGGCACAGCATATCAATGAATGAATTATTTGTTCTTTTGTGAGTGTTATACTTCACTTTAAATCGCATTCTTCCATCCTGGTTGCTGTCTTCTGCCTTATCAAATGTGCTTTTAAAGAACACTCATTCAATGAAAGCCTTCATTTTCCTACACTGACCAGGCTAAGCTATTTTTGTCTGCTTGTGTAGAATAGCCTTTCTCTACCCCTCATCTTTTTATACTGTATTTTTCTGTGTGGCATTTCAGTTTGAGCATAGATAAGTGGAACTTCAAGGTACAATGAGACGGTGCCTCTGCTTTTGCAATTATCACAGTGATACTTCTCTTCCTCTTCTGGAGATTGATTTCATGATATACCCTTGAATTCTGTTTTTCTTCATAGACTTGTTTTCTCTGTTAACTACGTATTTATCTTTCTTAGCTGTGTCCAGCTAATAAGCTGTCATCTTTTTGAAAACTTCATTATTAATCTCTAAGTGCATAGCTTTATGTACTACATTTCTCTCAAGTTCCGCTGGGTTGGAAGGAGTTCCACCAAATGGCCAGTATTTCAGTGGGTAATCTCAGTCTGCTTGAGACAAATACGAAGTTTTGTTCTTCAGATTCAGAGAAAGAACTTAAATTTTGGTCTTCATCATTTCACAGTGATTTAATGAGATCTCACAGATTAATTTGAGTGTCTCTCCCCCTTTGTTGCAGTGTTTCTGCTCACAGTAAATGATTGTTCACTGGAGAAAGTTCTTGAATTTCATTATTCCACACTTCACTGTATGCTACTTTTTAAGATGCTGCATTTCTTCTTGGTCCAGGAAAAGTTGATTTTCCATAAGCTGGTATCTTCTGATGGCAAACTGTTTTATGAAAATCCCTCTTGGGTTTTAATCAATGTATGAATGTGTTTTGTGCTACAAATTTATCTTATCAGCAAGAAGGCTGGAACTGTATTTTAAAAAGCTTGAGATACTACATAATCTGTGTTTAATAAGGCGTATATTAAATCAGGGTTATATCTGACCCTGTTCAGCCTACTCAGCCAAGTAGATTTCACAGGATACTTATTATGCCTCTAAAAGGGATGATTTGGGAACATGAGCGAGATGCTGTGTTCCAGGCTTGTATGATAAAAAGCTAAAATACCTGTGTGGTGATCATGGCCTAAATATATTTGTATGAATTTTTGCTGTTTTCCAGTAAAGTGTTTTACTCTTTGCTACTAAGCAAATAAATTTTAATATGGGCATCTGTCTTTGTCAGCAGGCAGTATATTAAAGTGCTGGCAGAAATACCAATAATCCTTCATGGTGTTCTTACATTGCTTTGTTAACTGTCAAATTATAACCATTCCTGCATCTGAATGATCAGATTAAATGAAAATCTTGTGTTGCTAGTAAATGAATACTAAATTAAATGTGTAATAGCAAATGTGCATGCCAGCCTATTCAGTTCAGGCAGGATTGCTTGTCTTTTCGATGCCACTTGATTAATTTCTGTTTTAGGTCTGAGGTTTGAAAAAACAGTGAATTAACTACTGCTTTCATAGACCTTCTTCTCATACTTCCCTCTTTTTAAGAAAACACTCAGTGAGTTCTCAACTTAAAACTTCCTGGGCATACAAATTTCTTGGAGATCAATTGAATTAAAACCAGCTTGCACTGATACAGAACATCATATGCCATAGGAGAACTTGAGTGTGTCAGCTTTTCAATAAAACCTGACAGGAAATCTGGTGGATGTTTTATCGAAAGCACCAGAACAACTTGGGTTTTTGAGATGCATTGTAGGTTGGAGTAAGACCAAACACAGGTTAGTGGGGTGAGTCTGGTTTATTTCTGAATGAACAATCTCATGGAAACTTTTGGTGAGCTGCATGCACTGCAGGAGTCCCTTTGCAGACAGGGGAGATTAAGAATATAAACTGCAGAACATGAAGAGGAGGGAAGAAAATCCTGTGTTTCTCCAGCTTTCTGTTTACTTTCCATTTCTTTCCTCTCTATACTGGTGAAATGCTTTTTGTATTCTTAGCCACTTAGTGTGCATCTCTTGCAGCAAAATCCATGGGATTTTCCTTGTATGCCATTTCTTATGAATCTTCATAAAATCTTAAAATCCATTTTTTCTGTAAGTGCCTAAGCAGAGTAAAATGTTACTTTGTGTATATGTATTTTGGTAGAGCTTACTCATTTTTAGAGATTCCTAGTAAATCTCATAGATTCATATTAAAATATTATCATTAATGAATATAAGGATATATATTCAATTTTCTGGCCAACACAACCGCTTCTGATCTTTTTTATGCATGGAAAACTTACTCAGATTTGACAGTTGAATGTGTGAGAGACAGGATGCATTACCTAAGTGGGCAGCAGTCCAGAAAAACTGAATTTACCAAGGCATTGGCTGCTTCTTCAGAACAAGGGAAGAAAGCTTTATCAACAGATTTTATCATTAATACTCTTTGGTCTTTTCATTTTTAAAGGTGAACAGATACAATGCTGAGTAGAGACAGGTAAACAGTGAACTGTTTGAAATAATGATAAATAAAGTGTCGGTGGTTGTGAGAATGTAAAATTCATTATCTAGGAAAGAAAGCCCATGGCATTGTCAACTAAACTAGTGAGAATCAGTCTGTCTAGCTACAATGAATGCATCTATTGTTTTTCCAGCTCTAACAGTATGTTAAAATTACTCAGGCCGAATCAACCTCTAAATTTTTTAGTTTCATAAAAAAAAAAAAGTAATAATTGCCATTGTGGTCAAGGGAGGTGATCCTTCCCCTCTACTCAGCACTAGTGAGGACGCACCTGGAGTGCTGGGTCCAGTACTGGGCCCTCAGTACAGGAGATGTGAACGTACAAGAGAGGGTCCAGGGAAAGGCCAGGAAGATGCTGAAGGCCCTGAAGCATCTCTCCTGTGAGGAGAAGCTGAGAGAGCTGGGACTGTTCAGCTGGAGAGGAGAAAGCTCAAGGGGCACTGCACTAATGCATATGTTTGAATACTTGATGGGAGGGTAGATAGAAGATGGAGCCAGGGTTTGCTCAGTGGTGCCCAGAAGCAAGACCCTAGATAATGGGAGCAAACTGAAACATGGGAGGGTTTCTGACCATCAGGAAGCACTTTCGCAGTGTGAGGGCAGCCAGGCACTGGCACAGGCTGCCCAGGGAGGCTTTGGGCCTTGGAGATATTTGAAAGCCATCTGCTTATGGTCTTGGGCAGCTGGCTCTAGTTGGCCCTGCTTGAGAAGGAGAATTGGGTCAGATGGCCTCCAGACGTAGCTTCCAACCTTAACCATCCTGTGATTCTGAAATAGTTCTGGGCTTGCTAACAGCCTGAGATTTAAAGTCCTTTCATTCTCTTAAAGAGGATTGGGATGTAATAGGAGTCTGTGATACCTCTTTCTAGGGATGGATATTAGTACTGAAAAATACTGTAGTGTTGAATTTGAAATTTAGTTGTTCTTTTGTATATATCACAAGATACACTGTGGACTTCTGCAAATGTTTCACTGAACACACTAGTATTTTATAAGCACTAATCTTACAGTCTGATCTGCACAGCGATGCCAGCTGAAATATGTTCTTAGAGTGACTTTTACAATGTGCTTACTCGATAGGTAAAACGTTCCAGGAGTAAAGGAGGACTGGCTGGGCCTGATGGTACAAAGTCAGTGTTTGGGCAGATGTGTGCTAAAATGAGTTCCTTTAGCCCTGACAGCCTTCTGCTTCCTCATCGTGTTTGGAAAGTCAAGTTTGTTGGTAAGAGGATTCTTTACTCCCCAACTGTTTTGCACTTAACTTTACAGTTCTATTCAGATTTACTTTTTTGGAGGACCTGAAGAAAGGAAGTGATATAGGAAAACAGTGCATGTGTGTAGGCAGAGGAAGGTGCTTGAAATGTTAGAAAGTAGAAAAGCCTTTTAAAATGATTTTATAAAAACCCTCAAAATTAGTAGAAATGTCTATAATTCTCCTGAAATTCCAGAGGCAACTGTTCTGCTTACAACAAACATTCTGCAAAACCTAAACCTGATTTTCAGCTGTCTGAATTGGTAAATAATCCAGGCTAGCCAGTTTTACTGGTAAGGTTGTTTTTACAATTCACATATCACTTTGAGCTTTTTAATGAAAAATATTTTAGATTGGTGAAGCCATTCTATCTACTTTATATAAGATATGTGTAATACATCTGGTTTAAAATGTCATTTAGGAATCTCTTGTTTTGATTATCCCGCCCTTATTTTGGTTAGTGTATAAGGCAAAAATGCTAGTTACACACTGGCAAAACAGTGTTTTTGACACTGTGATATGCTGTATAATCTTCTAAATAATACAATGTACAATGAATTGGAAACATCCAAATCAAAAGCAAAACATAAAGGGTTTTTTATATGAACAGGTATGACAGTGTAGCTTTTAGTAAACCTTTGTTTATTCAGTCACCCCTGCAGAGGGAAATATGATTTATTTCAATACATATTTTATTTTTGAAAGAACATTTAATTTTTGAGCCTTTTTTCTTCTCCAAGGTGAATCTGTGGATGATTGCGGTGGAGGTTATAGTGAATCAATAGCAGAAATGTGCGAAGAGCTTCAGAATGGGCTGACCCCTCTGTTAATTGTGACACCAAATGGAAGAGATGAATCTGGAGCAAACAGAGATTGTTTCCTATTAAATCCTGCTGCAAAGTCACTCTTGCATATGAACATGTTTCGTTTTCTTGGTAATTTCTCAGCAACGCTGTAATGTTCTACTTGCATTATATCGTATATTCAGGATATTGGGAATCTAACAACAAACATTTAAAAACCCAATGTTTAAACTTACAGGTGTACTTTTGGGCATTGCTATCCGGACTGGCAGCCCTCTGAGCCTCAACCTGGCTGAGCCAGTGTGGAAACAGCTTGCAGGAATGAACTTAACAATTGCTGATCTCAGTGAGGTAAATGTAAAGTTCATGAGTACCATGTCGTGTACAGAAGACAAGCAGACTCTAGCATAAACTTTTCTCCAGTGATTGGCTTCCCTGGTTTCTCTATGCTTGAATTTTGACTGGCCTTTTACATTTTGAGTCAGTTATACAGAAATGACTTGTACTCATTATTAAAACTGTAAATTTAAGTAATTCTAAAGTAGTTAAATAAGCTATTTGAATTCTAGAACATTCGCAAATCTTCTCATGGGTTTGACTAGTCAAATGTTTGTAGTCCCACTCCAACTTTCCAGTAGACCTTTCTGTAGCTGTTACTGCCTGTTGTGCCAAGATGCAGTGCACACACCTACATTTTTGAAGTAAAAGAAAATTAGTTCAAACTGCTGAAAATAGTTTGTGCCTATGTACCGAAGACATCAGACTTTCAGTTTCTGTTTACTGAGTTCAGTAAATGTGGAGTAAGAGTTACATTATGAAGAGGAGTTTCTTCTCAAATGCTCTCATGTAGAAATGTATTTACTGTAAAAGCACTGAGTCATTTATTTGTTAGTAAAGAGATTCCTTCTATAGTAAAACTAGCATTGAACTTTGTAGAGATTATTATGTTTTTAAGATATAAATCTATTTTCTTGTATAATGCAGTTTCTTGGCAAATGCTCCCCCAAAGGATTGAAATCTATAACACATGCATCTTCCCACATCAGAGTATAATGAAATTTTATGTAAAATACTTAGCCGTTTTATGTCTTTGAAATTAGATCATTTGTTTTCAGAGATTGGACAATGCTTTTGGTAGATGAGACATGATGGCGTTGGTATGAAAGAGATGCTTTTGGTGTGAAAGCTGATGTATAGTGCTAGTAAACTGACTTTGACTCGGGCTTGTTATTTTCAAAAGGTTGATAAAGATTTTATTCCTGGGCTTATGTACATTCGAGACAATGAAGCTACTTCAGAAGAGTTTGAAGCTATGAGCCTACCATTCACTGTGCCTAATGCAAGTGGTCAAGATATTCAGTTGAGTTCCAAGTACACCCATATTACACTGGATAACAGAGCTGAATATGTGAGGCTGGCAATAAACTACAGGTTTGTTGAATATGTCGTTCAAATTATTGACATAAATAAGCTTTTTTGTTCAAAAAATGTGTACAGACTTTTAAGTAGTATCGTACTTTAACCTCTTGTATGCAAGTATTTTAATACTTTCATATGATTACAGTGCTGATTTTCTTATTTATTTTAATCTATCCAAAGATTAAACTTAATTTTTAGGAAGCAAAATAAACTAGCAGATATGACTCTAAATTTTAATAGCTTTCCTGACAGCAGTTTTGTCAGCCAGTTGGAGGTGGAGCCAGTCAGGTGGAGAAATGCCCCCTCCATGTAGTTCTTTACAATAAAGTAATGGGCTTGATCATTAAGTTCTTTGTGAAGAAAGCTCTAGATTTAGTACTATATTTAGTAAATTGTTACGTTCCTTTGAAGAAGTGATTTTCTTCTCTTGCCAGTTCTGGCTCTCTTCTAAGCACATGAGAAATTTCCTTAAAGGACATGAGCAATTATAAAGCATTTTACAGTTAAAAGGCCTTAAGCAGAAACATTTAACTGTTTAGAATTATTATAATTTTTTTTTTAATCATATGAAGCCTTTGAGTTAAAAAAAACCCATCATCTGAATAAAATCCATGTGGAAAAGTAGATGCAAAAGACCAAGTTTGTCCTGACATCTTCATTTATTTTGATGATGACAAGCCTAAGGACAGGATTTGTCAATGATGCAAATCTCTGCTCTGGAAAGCTCTGTAAAACATGTCAGAAATGATTTGACAAGAAAACAAGAAGCCAACCACAAATCATGGATGGCAACAGAAGCAGCAAAGTCTTCTAACATTAGAAGACTTATCTATGTCTGCCTTGAAACACTACTCCTGTCCCCTCAGAACATCATGTTTTAGTTCAGACACATTTTTCTTCTAACACCTCTGTCTAGTGTTGGGAATGTTTGGGGTAGAATTTCAACACACAGCTATTCTCTTCCCAAGAATATCTTGTTTCCATATGGGGCATATCTTCTTGCCAGGCCATATGAGGTTTATTCTTGTCAGGCACAGCACACAAATAATACTGGAAGTAGACTATCCTAAACATTGGGAGATACCTCTCCATATTGAGCTTGTTGTGCAATGAGTTGGTGTAAAAACCAGATAGTCAACTGTCTAGTGTGATAAATGCTTATTAATGTTCCTTAGCATTTAGCTGGAGACTTGAGGAGAATGGATAAAGTTTCCTTGATATTACAATAATTGCTGGAAATAATTGCTAGAAATGGCATTCCCAGAAACACTGAAAAATGTGTCTCTGCAGGCTTCACGAATTTGATGAACAAGTTGCAGCAGTTCGTGAGGGGATGGCCCGTGTTGTTCCAGTTCCTCTACTTTCACTCTTTACAGGATATGAACTGGAAACTATGGTAACAATTTCTGCTTTGCTACCTCTGCCAGGCTAATTTGGAGTGAAATTCTTCACTTACATCTTACTAATTGAACAACCCCTGTTCCCCACCTCCTACCCCCCACCCCCACTCCCGTTATATACTGTTTACAATGATCATTCTGTGATTGCAAACATTTTGTTCAAGGATAGACTAGAAAATGCTTACTTGCTCTCTTGGTATTAATAAGATTGTGGGGGGGTCACTTAGTCTGGAGAAGAGAAGGCTCAGGGGGGACCTTATTGCTCTCTAGAGCTACCTGAAAGGAGGATGGGGCAAGAAGGTGGCTGGTCTCTTCCAAGTAACAAGTGATAGGAAAAGAGGAAACAGCCTCAAGCTGCACCAAGGGAGGTTTAGACTGGATATTAGGAAAAATTTCTTCACCGAAAGGGTGGTCAGGCATTGGCACAGGCTGCCCAGGGCAGTGCTGGAATCACTGTCCCTGGAAGTGTTCAAAAACCATGTAGATGAGGCCCTCATTGATATTGTTTAGTGGTGGTCTTGGCAGTCCTGGGGTAAAGGTTGGACTTGGTGATCTCACAGATCTTTTCCAACCTAATTTATTCTGTAATTTTATGATTTTGATGTAGCTGAGCAGTGATGTATTGAATATTTCTGAATACTATGTATTAAACAAACAAACAAAACCAAAAACCCCACAAACTGTGGACCTAGGAGGTAAATTGGAAATCTTCATCCCAAGTAAAATGTTAAATTCTTTGTGATTCAGGAAAATGAAAGAAGGTTCATTATTGTCCCCTGATGAGAAGATTTGTATTTAGTGTTGTTGTAATAGGAGACTGTACGCAGCACTGCAAATATTTGAACGTTCATTTTGTCAGTGTAGAAGCTGATCAAATATTTTAAAGGATGGAGGGAACAAATCACCTGTAGTTGATTTGTTCAGAATTTTGTAGCTGATCACTATGTGTTATTTTTCAGGTATGTGGAAGCCCAGATATTCCACTTCACCTTCTGAAATCTGTAGCAACTTACAAAGGCATCGAACCAACTGCTTCCTTGATACAATGGTTCTGGGAAGTGATGGAATCCTTCTCCAATACAGAGCGATCCCTCTTCCTGCGTTTTGTGTGGGGCAGAACAAGGCTGCCCAGGACTATTGCAGACTTCAGAGGGAGGGACTTTGTTATTCAGGTGATGCATATGAGATGGCCTGTGGGAATTTTATTTTAAAAAGCTGGGAGTGGAGAACTAACAGCATAAGATAATGAGAACAGGCTGATTTCATGAAAATGTTTATGACATGTTACATTGTAGATTTTACAGTGCAAGGGGGACCTATAATGTATATAAATACTTTTCTCTGCTGACTTGGGCAACTGGATGTTCATTTCCCAACCATTTGCTTCCCTGGATTTTGATAGCTTTCCGCTGTCATCAACTGTTTTTGCTGCTGTTTGTTTAGCAGTTCATTCAGCTCAGTTAATCATTTCAGCTAAATTAACACTCCCCCCACGCCCCCCCAGTCTTCAAATCATATGTTGGTATTTGCTAAAGTAATACAATCTTTTTTAGATTGTTCCCAACCACACAGTCATAATCAAAAAAGCTCATATATGTCTGATTTTATTTATTTTACTCAGTGTAGGGAAAATGGATTTGGCCTTTGCATTGTTCTTTTAAGAAAGTTCAGCATCTGAATCACAAATCTAATGTGCTGTTAAAAAAAAATAAATCTCAATTTTAATATTTATTCGTGGTTTGGATGGTGAATCAAAACTATTTTGCTTTTTGTTTTCAACAGGTATTGGATAAATACAATCCTCCAGACCACTTCCTCCCTGAGTCATACACTTGCTTCTTTCTCCTGAAGCTGCCCAGGTATTCCTGTAAGCAAGTACTGGAGGAAAAACTGAAGTATGCCATTCACTTCTGCAAGTCTATAGACACTGATGATTATGCTCGGATAGCGCTAACGGGAGAGCCAGCAGCTGATGACAGTAGTGATGATTCTGATAATGAAGATGCAGATTCTTTTGCTTCAGATTCTACACAGGACTACTTAACAGGACATTAAAAGAGAAAAATAAGAGATAGTTGTCACAAGCACTGAGGCAAAACGCCAAAATGACAATGAAGCCAAGGACAGTTTAGGTCTTGGAATATAAACTACATAGTCAGAGGGGATGGTGTCATCTTCTGAACATGGAGAAAGTGTGTTTGCTACTCACAATAGGAATTAAGGGTCACAGCTTAAACCATCAGCTTAGAATAAATGGCACAGTTTATGGGCATTTAACATTTATTTTAAGAGCTGAAAGTGGCCCCCCATAATGCTGCACTACCTTTAGAACCTTTGTGTTTACTGAAGTGTTGTAAATGTTTATATAAATATGGTAGTGCAGCATCCAAAAGGCAGTGAAACCTTTTAAGTTGTGAGTGCAATAGGTTTTTTCATATTAAGTGTTGTGTTCTGTGCATCTTCTTGATTGTATATTGGAAAAACTGTGTAACAACTGAATAGTATTATAAATATTTCAATTAACTTTACTAGAAGTTTGTTAAAGATTTTTGAACATTGAATTAACGTTATTCCTTGAAATTCTTCTATAGATAATAAAAATGGCCAATAGTTTCACTTCCACCCCTCGTTTGTATATTTTAGCTTATGCATTATTTATCTCAAATTTGATACCTTTCTGTGAACAGCATCATAATTCTTATCATGGAAAGTGTACTGTATATAATTTGCGCCATGTAAATGCAAAAGTTATAATTTCCCTCCAAATAAAAGTTCTGCCACAGAAGAAAATGCTATGTGGTTTTTTAATGGTAATGCAACTGTTGCATAGGATGAACATTACAGTAGCTCTACTAAGAGATGTTCCTGCAGTTTACAGCTGTTGACCAAGTGTGATGCTCTACCAGTAATCATGTGCATTGCCATAGGCAGAACATGAGCTATAGTAAATTCAAAGCAAGTCTTTCCAACACATTAATGGTAGTGATTAGGATTTCATGTCTGTAAGACATACAGCAAAGCAGGAGCTAACTGGGGTCTGGACTCAAACTGATCTAATACTTGAGATTCAAACAACTTGGTTTCCACAGAACTGACTAGAGCTTTATGGCAAGCCAGGCTTTGTTCTGGTTTCATTACCTGTCTTTTCAGAGCAAAAATGGGTTTTCCAACATCTCCTGTAAAGGTTTTTGTGGACAAAATCCTGGTTTTGAAGTTATGATAACTAAATACATAGATAAAAAAGATCATAGCCCGTGTAATCTAAACAAGTCCCTAGTGTAGAGGTGGAGGAAAGCCTTGTTTCTCAGTCAGAAATGAAGTGTGTGCAAACAGCCTGGCTGTTGTGTGGGAGTCTGCAGCTCAGACCAGCAAAGAAGGGCTTTCACATTCCTGACAGGCTTTCCAGGCGGGAGAGCATTGCCTGCTCAGCCCTGCAGGCTGAGGGTAGAGGGGGGTGGCAAGAGGGCACACAGGCAGTGCCCTCCACTCGTGGCAGGGGCAACTCTTCCACCCCACAGTCTCATCCTCTCCCACTGTGCTGCCGTTGCTGTATGTTAGCTGGATGTCCAGCCTAACCGCTGTCCTACACTTTGCAGTACAATACAGGTGCCTCTAGTGGACAGATCGTCCCAGCCTGAAGTGTAGAGGAGTTTATCCTGGCAAATTCTAGGTGTCTACACAAAAGCCACAGGTCTAAACTCCCACTTGTAGTTCCTGACGATGAAGTGTCAATGCAGTCAGCAGAGTCATAGAACCACAGAATGGTTTGGGTGGGAAGGAACCATAAAGATTATCGAGTTCCACTAGACCAGGTTGCTCAAAGCCCTGTCCAACCTGGCCTTGAGCACTGCCAGGGATGGGGCAGCCACAGCTTC